>JAPKLY010000165.1:843373-907752 GCA_026898435.1 Prunella vulgaris | reverse complement strand
TTATTTAGTCAGATCACTAGCAATTTCTGAAGGTTGTCCATGGTTTTTGAAGCATTGAATTTTAATAAACTGCAAGATTGCACCTAAATACAAAATTTTCAATCTGTATCATTTTATTGCAGAATCAATTTCAGATTGAACTGATGCTGTTTCTCATCTCATTCTATGTTTTACTTAGCTATAAATATCTATTCCTAGGCTAAATTGACAGGAAATACTATTTAACAAGCCCTAGGACCTTGCAAAGATGAAGAAAGTAATTTAGTGTGGTTATCATCTATCATCAATATTTATCCTCCGTGAAGTTTCTGTAAACATTAGTTTTTTTTTTTATGCTAAATCTTTTCAGGATGTAACTCTTTCTGTTAAAAAATTACTACATTAAGCATCAGTGATTGCTAAAATTACTAACAGAAATCTATTTTCTTTTTATCCAGAAGGTGAGGCTTTGAATTTTTATGATGAACTTACTTGAATAAAGACAATTTGGTTCTTACAAAAGCTAGTATAAGTAGTTCATTGCTTTTTCCTTATATTGCACTAACATAATGTCAGACTGCTCTACTGGGATGGAATGAAACTAAATTCACCCGCAAGTCTGTTTATCTACAACCAGGTTACATAGACCTGTTTTTAATTAATGTAATCATGTTTCTTGAGAAAATTGGCTCTGAACCTTGGTTTATTTTTCTACATTGGAGTTCTTGTTTCTATATGGGTAGAACATACCCACATCAGTAGTCTTATTTTTCTGGGTCTTTATTTTTTCTGTCTGAAAAATCCGAATCTCATTCCCCCAGATATGTAGCATTGAATATGCTGATGAAAGCTATTGCATTGGATAGTCAAGCAGTGCAGAGGCATCGTGCCACAATATTGGAGTGCGTAAAGGTATCACTGTCATATTCTATTTGATTTCTTCAATTGTTGAGGTTTTGTTTTATTTTCTTAGTTTCCTATATAATATTGGTTTTGCTGTTGCAAATATAATAGTACCAAATACACCTGAAAAGTTACTAACTTAATCCCTCGAATATTGATTATAATTTTTGTTGTTTGGTACATATCTGTGGTGTCCTGGTGGGGTACCATTATCACTATCAGATAAGTCAAATTCATTTTCCTATACTTATTTCAATGGTTGACAAAGATGAGGACCCACCCCCCAATATTCAGAAGAAAACCATTTTCTATTTGTGTCAGTGAAATTGTTTTGAAGTTTTTCCAGTTTCTGGTTTGGGGTTTTAACTAGTAACTGAGTATTCTATGTTGCATTTAGTTATCTCACTCTGTTTCTCCAACCAACATTAAACTACATTGGTCTAGGATAAGATTATATTGCTGCTACTAATGGATGCCTATTCGATGCCAGGATCCAGATGCTTCAATCCGTAAAAAGGCCCTGGAGCTTGTTTATCTTCTGATAAATGAAACCAATGTGAAGTCTTTGACCAAGGAGCTTGTTGACTATCTCGAAGTAAGTGATCCGGAATTCCAGGAAGACCTCACAGCTAAAATTTGCTCAATTGTGGAGAAGTAAGTTTATTGTTTAAAATTTATTAATTAGGGTTCTCCTCATTTTGATGATATTGTGATATGATAATGAAAAAAACTTATATGAGACCGTCTCATAACATGGGACCAATATAAATATGTTACTTATTAATAAAAAAATGTCACTTTAAAAAAGTGATAATGTTTTTAAGAAAAATGATAGTCACTTTTAACAAAAATATTATCAGTTTTTATAATTTTTTTATCACTTTTTAAAAGTGATAACTTTTTATTAATAAGTGGCCGATCTCATGTCATGAGACGGTCCCACACAAGACTTACTCTATGATAATTGATGTGTACTATATTCGTATTGTTTGTTTAAGAGCTCATAAATCTAAAGGACTTTAAAATGTCATTGTTCGAATGATGACAAGTCATGTGACTCATGTCTCATTCTTTAGTTATAAAAAATGATTTCACTGTGCCTTGTAGGAACCAGCTCTTTGTTTATGCTGAATAGCTTCAGTACAGGAACATTTAATAAAGTTATTTATTTCCATTTTGGCATTTTCTACTAGTGAGCTCTTGTAACGCATCTCCTTCTGCAACATATTGTTTTTGCCAAAACCTTGTTTGCTCGTTTTTGGCTTTCATTTGTCATATTTTTCTCAGTTTGTTTCTATGCACACCCTTGCATGTTTGCTAATTGGCCTCTATAACCTTGATCAGTACATACTTGCATGTACTGCAATTGGCGTGTTTGGAAATACAGATAACTTGGTTGAACTTGAAATATGATGTATCTTTCAGTTTCTAGCAGCCGTTCACCCTCATCCATCTGCTCTGTGCTACTACAGGTTTTCCCCTGAAAAGAAATGGTATATTGATCAGATGGTGAAGGTTCTAACAGAGGTACACTATATATTTTGTTTGTATTTGTACTGTGACTTTAAAGAAGAGGTTTGCCTTGATTGAAGACTAGTTATCCACGTATTAAGCTTGAAAGATCGTTTATTATTCTTCTTGTCAACTCACACCACATGCTGCTTATATATTGCATCTAGCATATACATAATATATGCATAATGCTTTGGAAAAATACAACTCTTGTTTGTGATATCATTCTCCTGCGATTGTGAGTCAAAAGAGCTTAGCCTTTACAAGTATAGATCTCTGTTTTTGATTTATAGATGCGAATCAGTATTCCAGAAAGACTAGAGTGTGGTTTTTTGGGACATAGATGCAAAAGAAAAGGGTCATTTTATATGTTGGTAGTGAAAAGAAAGTTTAATTTTAGTTGGATGATTGAAAATTCAGAAGCATCAAGCATTCCTCATTTGCTAAGTAATTCTGTTGGTGATGGTCAACTTTCATTTCATTGAATTGTTTTTAGCAATATTTATGAATAAGGAGAAACTGTAAACTACTGCTAATGTTACTGTTAATGTTTATTGTTGTACTTATCATTGCCTCTAATATTAGCAGTTACATATTTATTGTCTGACAAATTGTTCTAATTCTAATCCTGTTACTTTTACACTTCATTCTGTAACTTGAGTTCTATAATTCCAACAATATCAAATATCTATATACTAGGCAGAGCTGGACATGATCATTTCATCTTGATTCATTGTCTCACTCGAACAAAGAATTGATTGTTGTGATAGTGTTTCAGGCTGGGACTTTTGTAAAGGATGAAGTGTGGCATGCACTTATCGTTGTAATTACTAATGCTCCTAATCTTCACGGCTATGCTGTTAGAGCTCTATTCAAAGCTTTACAAACAGCAAGTGAACAGGTATGGCTGCAGTGACAAATGCTTTATGAAATTTGAGTCAAGTGCCTATTATTTTTCATCATGCCATTTCTTGACCAGGAAACTCTTGTGCGAGTTGCTGTTTGGTGTATTGGAGAATACGGGGAAATGTTGGTCAGCAATGCTGGCATGCTTGATGCAGAGGATCCAATAACAGTGAGTTCACGTTGTCCATAAATTTCCTTAACTATCATCTTCATTCTCCGGGCTTTGTGTTAAGTGAATGTACCTGGGATGTTAAAGTTGTCTGCACTTGCAGTGGATGTTGCTATTCTGATTCTTATAGCTACGTACATGTGATATTGCTTTAGTTACATGTACTACTTTGTGGAGCTTTTGGTACATTAGATTAAAAGCTTTGTGATCAGTTCTCTGCTGCAAATGTGAAGGCATCAAATGTCATCTGTCATGTATTCTCCAGTTTCGAGTTATCTAACTTTCCAAGAGAAGGAGGGAATTTTACTGTCAGAAAAGAATTCTTATCACCCTTGAAAAATGTTATTAAATTCAGGAGTGAGCACCAACCAATGTGTTTTCACGCATATACTTCCATTTGTCATGACTGCCAATTCGTTTAATTTTAGTTCCATTGGACAGTGTGGTCCCATTTTTTGCGCTAGTGAGTAGAGAAGTTCATGATAATTTAGTAAGCCACTTGGTTTTGAGCAGGATGGATATAGTATTTGGCCATATGCAATTGATGATTAAAATATAAGTTGAGTTTCGTTGTCATAAGCAACATCAAACTCCTGATTTATGGTGCTTGGTCTTCATTTTCCTGGACAACTTTGATAACTTTATCATCTGTGCAGGTAACTGAAGCTGATGCGGTCGATATTGTAGAAAGTGCTATCAAACGCCATTCGTCGGACCTCACAACTCAGGCTATGTGTTTGATTGCATTGTTAAAGCTATCAAGTCGTTATTCTTCCTGCAGCAAGTATGTTGTTACTTCTTAACATATTATGTCTGGGTTGCCAGTGACCAGTAGTTAAAGTGTTCTCATATGCATGCCAAATCTATGCTTCCCTTCCTCTTTCATCTAGGTTTTGGTTTATGGATCCACATCTCTCATGTACCTTATCTAATAATCTCAGTTGAATATCATTCTGCACCTATTTACTAGTGATGAAGGTTTGTCGTTTTACAGGCTTGTAATATCAATAGTTAGCATCTCCAGATATTGTTGTTTTCAGCTATAATTATCTTTTTCAAATTGGGAATCATTTCTCTTCTGTTACAGGAAGATAAATGACATCCTCCTTCAACAAAAGGGAAGCCTTGTGCTCGAGCTGCAACAAAGAGCTATTGAGTTTAACTCTATTATTGAGAAGCATGTTAACATTAGGTAAGATACATTTTTAACCTTGACATCTAAATTTTTGCATTCTTTTTTTGCTTCTATATTGGATGGTCTAACATCTATGAGGATGCTATCTACTTCTGCTCAGGTCTACATTGGTTGAACGGATGCCAGTGCTTGATGAGGCAACTTATAGTGGGAGGAGGGCTGGTTCGTTGCCAGCTGCTGTTTCAACTTCCCAAGGAGCTCTGCCAAAAATGCCAAATGGTGTCGTTAAACCTACTTCAGCTCCTATTGCTGATTTACTTGATCTTAGCTCTGATGACACTCCGGCACCCAGCTCTTCTGGTGGAGATTTTCTCCAGGATCTTCTTGGGGTTGATTTGTCTACTACTTCCCAAGGTTGGTTTTGTGTTATCCCGGAATTTAGCAATTACCTCTGATTTTTGCAGTTAATACCACATGTCTCAAATGACATGGCTCTATGGTTCTCTCTATTGAGCACTTCAAAAAGTTCACGAACTGTAAAAGGTTGATTCTGCCTAAGAAACCTTTTTCTTTTTTGGGGGTGGGTGTGAGGGGAGTTCACTCTTGAGAACTATACTGTAGAAGGGAACAAACTGTGTTTAAATTGATTTGTTGATCGCTCTCTCTCTGCTTACATCTGCATCTCTTCAGTTGGAGGTCTAGGTCTACTGGGCAGCGATAATCTCTTTCCTGGCCTAATTATGACTTTCTCAGCAGTTTGTTTACGCCTTCTAATAATGGTTCAGGAACTAATCAAACCCCAAAGAGCGGAACCGATGTCTTGCTGGACCTTTTGTCTATTGGAACTCCTACAGCTCAAAGTGCATCGCCCATGCCTGACATATTATCATCTGGTCAAGATAACAAATGTTCGGAGGGCATGTTGGATCAACTGACACCCACTTCTGCATCATCAGCACCGTCGTCTTCTCCTATTGCTAGTTCTTCAATGATGGATTTGTTGGATGGTTTTGGACCCAGCCCATTTGCGCCTGGTATGATCCCTCCAATAAGTCTGGTCTTGTCGTAATTATTTCGTTCCTAATACTTGGACAGCGGACACCCTTCCTTGCAGTTCCAGAAAACAATGGCCCAACCTATCCACCAGTTGTTGCTTTTGAAAGCGGCTCGTTAAGAATAACTTTCAACTTCTCAAAGGAACCTGGAAATCCACAGAGCACGCTAATCGAGGCTGAATTTGTGAACAAGTCGCCTGATGTCTATTCAAATTTTATATTCCAGGCAGCCGTCCCCAAGGTAATCTAATATGGTATTTATTTTATCTTTCTTTGGACTTCTATCTGCTGTGAACTATTGGAGATGGATAGATGATTCAATGTCTTTATGTGCTTGCATTGACTCCACCTTTTCTAGTCCTTGCATGGTTTGGAGTACTCAATACTCGATATTAATGTATGCATCTGTGTACATAGTTTGAGTAACTGGAAGGAGAATGGAGAAAAAGCTTGAGGACGATATTTCCTCTGGTACTGCAGTCAGCATGCATCCTGGAATACTGCTGTTTAATATTTATCATGTGTTAGTTTCTAAGTCAACCATATATGCTTTGTTATTGTGCTGTTTTCTTCCTCCATTCTGTTTTGGCTCGCAGAATTTTGTGCCAAATAGTTTTCTTTTTGTATGAAGGGGTTCTAAGTTCTACCTGTGCTTGTCTTATATCTTCTTTTTTTATTTTTGGGTATAATGCACAGTTTCTTCAAATGAACTTGGACCCAGCTAGTGGTAATACACTTCCAGCAAATGCTAATGGGTCAATCACACAGAAGCTACGAGTTTCAAACAGTCAACATGGCAAGGTATCATGCATTTTTTGTTATATCTTGAAATTCATTTGATTAACCAGGTGTTCATCTTAGCAAGCTCATGCATTTAGGGATATCTGCTAATTATAACACTATGTTTCTCGTATAACAGAAAAAAAAAAAAAAACAATGAACGTGGTTGCATGAACTTTGGATGGACTGAAACCTCTCACTAATTGCATCTCAATTTTTAGTAACACCCCACCCCACTGTCCCCTGCGGCAATCTTATTTTTGAACATTGAACATTTAGGCTTCTCTTCATTGATTATGATACAAGTATGCTCTCACTTTCAGAAATCGCTGGTAATGCGGATAAGGATAAACTACAAGGCGAATGACAAAGATGTTTTGGAGGAAGGGCAAATAACAAACTTCCCCCGCGGACTGTAAAGTGGATTGATGAGCTTTTACCATCTTGTAACCAGGAAGCATCTTCTTGTTGGATGCAGCTTCAGGTAAAAAAACTACGACATTGTTTTTCGCTTAAAAGTCATTTTTGTACATTATCACGAGGAAAGTTATTTGTTAAAGCAGTTGAATCAAAATTTTCCTACTTTTCCCGTTGTTGGTGAGTGAGATTAGCTTTTTAAGTTGAGTAAGGCATATATTGATTGTATTACTTGATATTTTTGTACTGTACTTATTCAGAATGCCTATTTGTAGTATAGGTTTTGGATCCCCCAAATGTGTCCATCTCTGTATTTCCCATTTAGTAGAAATGGGATGTGTTTTGTGAGTGATGATGTTTGTATTTCTTTTGTTAGAGTGATATGTCGGTTGCCAAGACCTATCATTCACGACTTCAATTATTTTTAGATAATATTTTTACTGTAATTCTGCTCCAGTCATTGAGTGCAATATTCATCGCCCATTTGCATTCATTTGCTGACGCATTTTTTTTTCAAAGGGAGCAAGTTTATTGCGCTTGCACCGTGTAATTTTAAGGGTATGTTTGATTCGGAAGATAAAAATATCCATCTATAAAAAATATGCATATTTTTAACGGATTGATATTTTTATCTTCCGAACCAAACATACCTAAGTGTATATTTAAAAAATATAATAATTTTACATTGGTATATTTTTAAAGTACTATATTAAAATTAGTAAAAAAAGTTCATAATAGAGTAAATATGAGTTGAATAATATAATTTTTTTTTGTATGAATATAAAAATAGTGTTTACGAAAGTACAATTTTGCAACTGTTTTAGAAAAATTTTAAAAAAATTATCCCTTGAAAGTTATTCTTGTTTATGCTGAAAAGTCAATCTTAACATGAGAGTGATTTTTTTAGTATAAAGAACTTACTCTTTCTTTCCCCTAAAATTTTTTTTTTTTGGATGTTCCATTTCTCATTTCACAAAAATAAAAAATAATATTTCATATATTAATAAATAAATGTATTTTATACTATCATCTTTTATTTTTTTATAATTTTCTGTTATTTTATACGAAAATTAATGTGATTTATGATATAATAATAAATAAATATACTTTTTTAATCAAAATAACCCAGAGAAAAAAAAAAGTTAAATCGAGACGGAAAGAGTATAATTTTTTATATAATAGGATTAATTCTTTATAAATACATTTAAATTGTATGGTGCATCGAATATAAAACTAAGCATTTCGAGTGTGATGCACTTTCTAATTCTCCACAAAAATAAATGTTACAGTTTTAGTTAATTGTAATTCAAACATTTTAGAATTTCCAAACGTAATGGTTTTAAGCCAATTCGTCATATAAAATTTTTGGCAAATTATTGTTTTATGTTTACTTTTCATTTTACTAATATTAAACAGCGACTGTACGAACATATGTAGCACTCACACGTTCCTGTCTACATAGAACAATACACCGTTCCTCAAATTTATTTTTATTAGAATGAATACGGTTTTTTAAAGAGATAAAATAGATAAATTGAATTTATCATAAAATTATTCTGAAATTGATAATAAAAGTAATATTTTTAAAAGGAGAATAATAATAAATTTGAAGAATAAAAAAATAAAGATTAAATTTGGGATTGGAGGAAGTTTTAAAATTTTGTTGCTCGACTATGAGGTTTTATAAATTCGTGTCACATATGATAGTAAATGAGAATTTTTTTCTCATATCATCTCATACCAATGTTTGCCATTTTGTTTATATTTTAGTGTCAGTTTCGTGGCTTATTATGATGTCAATATAAATGGTTGATCCAGGCAAAAAATGTGGCAAGATCTTTATTTAATTACTATATATATAAATTTATTTATTTTAATACCTATGTAAAATGTATAAAATAATAATATTATTTATACATTTAATATATGCGATAAAGTAGGTTCATTATCAGTAAGGAATCAACCTCCCATAACATTAATAATTTGTCTGCATATTTAAAAGAGGCCAACAAATATTAAAATTAATCAGATAAATGTCAAATCATGCCCAGCTAAATCACTAGAAATGTCCATAAGCATTCCAAAATTCTTTGAGGGAACAAAATTATATCCCATGTTTGTCAATAATTAAATAATATTATAAATATACATTAATATTGCCTTGACCCATAGGCGATATTTTAGTCTACGTGCCATGAATATGTAGTCTTTGTACGATGAATCATCCTCCTTATTAATTCTTTAGTATAATCATTTAATTATAAGTTGGAAAAGCTCTACATACATAGAATATATTTATGCTCTTGTAAAGCCGAGTTCATATAAATTCGTATCACTATTATGTGTAATTATTATAATTGTTATGAAAATATACTTAATTTTTTAATAGTGATAATTTATATGCATAACAGTGATAGTGAATCTACTCACCAGTGATATATAATGTATACACATGACAGTGATAATTTATAAATTTGAGTTCACCTTGAACTTGGATTCATACGAATTTTTGTCATTTATTTATACGACCAAATTTATGTTTTAGTCCCTCGTTTATTTTTCATTCAATTTTTTCCATTCATACATATTAATTTTCTTATTAATTAGGATACTAAAGACTTCTATACCCATGCTAAAATATACGGATTACAGTAAATAAAATTCATTAGGGGTATTTTATTGGGAAAAAAATGAGGTAAATTTGTATTGGTATAAATGAAGTGACAATAAAGAGATACCGTAAAAAATTTTGGAAAGAATATGTGTTTTTAATTTGATGCATGGTCATATTGTTATATTTATGTTGTATAAATATTATGAGTAGGATTTTTTTTTTTTTTTTTAGCATCATCATCACCCGTTGAAAGTTTTATTCTGCATCGAATAATAAATATTGACCAAAAATTACATGAACTTTGTTTATGGAAATTAATGTTAGTGTACTCGATATCACTATTTTGCATTTAATGTGTTATTATTCAACAAATAAAATATCACTATTTAGTAATTTTAAAATCAACAATACATATAGGCTACATTTGGATGTATAAATTTGAAAATAAATAAATTTAAAAAATAGTAAAATGTAAAAAGATATATATTTCAAATTATGAATGGTAAAGAGTTGAGATGAAATTGAAAAAAATAAAAGGAAAAAGATGAAAGGGTAGGAAGGAGAGATTAATTTAAATGATTTTGTTTTGATGAGAATTTAAATTTTTTTAATTTTAGAAATATCCAAATTTAAATATTTATAAATTCATTAACTTATTTAAAAAAATATTCTTAATATATAAAATTCATAAATTTCAAATTCCTTCGTCCATATAAATAATTCAATAAAAATATATATCAATCATGCATTAAAAGTGGCGGATTGCATGCTAAATAGTGATATTTTGAAAAACAAAGTTGAGATATGCGCACCTCCCAAAACACCAGCTAGCTTAGACATCACATGAAACACGGATTTTAAAAGATACAGTATAAATACGATATTATATATTATAGAAATTAAAATCTGAAATTAATAAAAAAATTATATAATTATATCCAATTCATTTTTTAAAAATTTGTCTGATAAATTAAACAAATTTTAGTTTACAGTATGAAGTACACTCTAAACTATATATATTTAAATATTTAACATGTTACTAATCTCCATATTTGTAACACACACCTACATAAGAGAAAATTATTTATATGTACATCAAATAAAAAAAAATTATACAATAAAATTCAGTTTTAATTAATTTTTTTCCTTCTGATCTAGTTATTATCAACTTTTAATCTAACTATTACCAACTAAGCCATTTTTGTTGTATTCCATAAAGAGTTACCAACTGAAAACACATGCATGCAATTACTCAAAAGTTGAGATTGTTTATATTAAAAACAAGTGAAGTGTACGATTGGCTACGGAAGAACGAAGATAGAGGGGTTCGAGATGCTGCTATGGAAAAAGGCTTCCAAAATGTATGGAACAAATACACTCCTCAAAAAGTATCTATCCATACTTGGAGGATTCTCTGGAGGAGATTGCCAACAAAGAAGAAATTGAGGAAGAAAGGCGTTCTTGGAGCAAATGAAAGCGTGGATTGTGCTCTTTGTAATGAAAGTTCGGAAACAATAAAACATATCTTCTTTGAGTGTAAGCATTCATACTCGATTTGGATGGAGGTAATGAAGTGGTTGGGGTTTAGATAGGTACTTTCCTCGAATCCTCTATTGAATTTCTTTTATTTCTATGGACTTTTGAGAGGGAGGAAAGGAAAGGAAGTAGCGGTTTGTATTTGAGAGTGTATTATTTGGTTGATCCGGAAAGGGAGAAATGCAAAGATCTTCAAAAATTTAGAATTCTCGGGAGAAAGAGTAGTAAATGAAGTGAAGATCAAGACTTGGAGCTGGATCGTGGCTAAAGAGAAGAGGTTTGGTGTTATTTCTTTTAATCAGTGGTTCTCAAATCCTAAGTTAGTGCTTGGATATTAAAGATTCTCCTCTTGTAGAAGAATTTTTGGTATAGAACAAAAAGAGTGTAATATGGGTACTTCTCATACCTGTGTAATTCTAATATTCTTTTTGTGAAATAAAGTCCGTTTTACTTATCAAAAAAAAAAAATACTAAAAAATTAATGTGGATCGATATAATGAAAAATTTACATTATTATTGATTTTCAGTGTAAACTTTTCAGTGCAATTAACCTACACTTTTCAATGTAATAAACCTATGTTTTAATGTAAACAATCTCAACTGTTGAGTGAGTGCAACGTGCTTCATACGAGAAATATGTTCATTAATTTGATGCAGCCATAATTCTCTCAATGCTGGTTTGTTCAAGCATGATGATGAGTAGTACCAAGTTAACATAATATCCATTTTAGAGTATGTTTTGTAAAATAATGTAACTTAATTTTTTTTAGTGCATGTTATAAAATAGGCAAATAATAATGTCATTGTGATGCTTGTGTTTCATTTCTTTAATGTATTTTAATTTTGCATCGTATTAAGTGCTTCATTAAAAAAATATTAACTGACAATAATATTGTATATTGAAATCACTCGTATCGTTTTGAGTTTCACAATCGTTTTATTAGAAACTTACACTATAAAATCGTATTATATATATATATATATATATATATAGTAATCACTTTCTTGTAAAATTTATTTATAATATAATATAATATAATATTAATATTAATATTAATATTATATATATATTTATTATATATATATATATATATATATATATCAATTTATGTATAATACATAATATAAAATATTATGATAGATCAACAAATGCACGTAATAATAACAATTTTATATTAAGAACGACTTTTACATGAGACATCAATGGCCCTTTATTAATTTAGAACTTTGATCTCTCTAATTAGTGTTACAATTTTTTGGTGACACTATCGTTTGAAGACATTAAATATTCGAAAAATGGTATTTCAGTAAATATGTTATCCACTTTTTAATGTAAAATGTATTATTCTTAAATTACTTGTACAATACTATAAAAAATATACAAATAATTTATGTAGATATGATGAATTTAATATTATATATATATATATATATATATATTACAAATTAAAATTGATTATCGATGTTGTGAACTAAAAAATACTTATGTAATTTATAGAAATATATTTATATTATAAAATGTGGAATAATTTATAACTCGGTCAACAGTCGCACTCTATGCGCAGTTGTACAACCATTTTATCTATTTCAGATGTGTTTCTATATAGTATATATTTCCTATTCCAAATATTTTTAACATAAGTCACACATGACGTCAATTTTTTGTTTACGCTATTTGGTAGTAATGTAACAAATGGGGGTTTCACACCTAAATTTATGGACCCTCCTTTTCTTCCTAACATGAAAGACTTACAATTTGCAACGTACACTTCTATGTTCCGCCAAATTCATTAATTATTACTCTCTCCGTCCTGTAAGAATTTACACCTTATAGGACTTTTAAGAATAATGTATTTTATATATAAAGTAGTGACATATGAGTAAATATGTATATAAGTTTGTGAGTGTGCACGTAAATCAAAGTCTCTTCTTTTAGTAGTGTGCAAATTTGTGTGGGACGTCCAAATGAGGAAAGTGTGCAAATTCTTGTGGGATTGGAGAGTATTAAACTTGTTGCTAGCTCCATTTTAATTAATTAATTAATTCCCTATTTATTAATTAATATGGATTAATTTGTATATTTTGGGTGGATTAATTAGTCCTGAGTAATTTCTGTTTGCGATTTTAACTCCAATATAATTTCAGTAATTACGATATATAAATAATTAAATAACTATTCCATTCTTATGTAAAATTACATCGTACTAACTTTGGTGAATAGGCAAGCGATATATAATTTATTATATATAGCCAAAGTTACTATATATATATATATATATATATATATATATATATATATATATATATACTATGAATTAGTAAAATTGCATGGCTTGTATTCTGTGTGTGTATTTTAATATTATTCATTAATTGACGATGATTCATTAAATTAATAATATAAGTTTCTTAATAATATATACAAACTATATAATGCAATTTTGAGTTGTGGAAAATTAATAAACTCACAATTAAGAAACCTCTATATATATGTGTGTGAGAGAGGGAGAGATGCATATGAATTTTTCACCACCTAATTAAATGTAAATTACTATTACGTACATGACTTAAAGATAATAATAAACTTTCTTGATACACTTGTACTCACCATAAATCTAGCACATTAATTCCCCTTTATTTTAATTAATCTAAAACATCCTCAAACAAGCTGAATATATATTAATTACTTGTGCATCGAATATCCAACAATTAATTACTACTACATACAATACACATTAATGCCTCCAAGAAACTAATTTTAACCTCTCCATCCATATGAATACATACATACGTACGTACGATCATCATCGATCATTATTCATTCATTCATGCATCAATTAATTGTTGTTCATGCTGCTACTCACATTCAAATCATGCTGATAGCCTCCAAAATGGTGGTGGCGATAGGCGGCTCCGCTCACCTCATCGTCCTCCTCCTCCTCCTCCTCGTAGTCCTCTTCCTTGGCCACTTTGTCCACCCCCATAGGCCTCGTGGCATAGTCATTTTGGGGTTCGAAATGGGGGGGCACGACGGAGGGGAGCTTCGAGAGGAGGGCTTCGAGGCTGCTCATTGATGGAGTGACTTTCATGGGGGATTGATGATGGGCAAAATGGTCATAGTAGTCATTCTGGGGAGGAGGGATCATCAAATTGTTGTGGAAATGTTGCCACGCTTCTTGTGGTGCACCCATCTTCAAATTAGGGTGTACTGCTGCTGCTGCTGATGATGATGATGGATGTGGCAATAATACCCCTGGGATGCTCTCTATGTAGCTCAATTTCTTCCTTAGTAGCACCACATAGCTCAAGTCCTCTATTACCTTTTCATATAATTATATATTTTAAAAAAAAAATGCATCAAACTTATATAATTAATAAGATTTATTACACAACACACACACATATATATAGAAAAGTTGTTTTTATTATTACGTAATTTTTAATGAAACATATTGTTAAAAGATATGCATGTATAGTATAACTTGTTATATAATATATGGATAAAATTTTAAATATTTTTACCTTGTGAACAGCTCCTAATTGTATAACACCTTCTCTAACAGCAATCAAGGCAATAGTCTGCAATTATAAAATAAAATAAGTTAATTATATATATATATATGAATTATTTATTAATTAGTTTATTGGTGGTGGTGAATAGTACCTTTATACCAGACTGAAACTGGGCTTCCCAAGTCCTGGGGTGCTGTTTGTTTTCAAAGACAAGCTTAATTAATTAGAAGAAAAAAAACCAATTAATTTAATTAATATTATAAATTAAATTAAGAATGAACATATATATCAGTGTACTGACTGAGTCGGCCGAGTTATGCCATGCAGACAAGAAGTTGATTTCTTGATCATTTGGTTCTTTGTGGATCCATTTGTGGCTGTGGTCGGCAGCCACTTTTCCAATCAAACTGATCATATAATTAATTAATACATCACAATTTATTTAATTAATCAAATGGATTTTTTTATCAATAATTAAAAAAAAAATCAATCAATCATCAAAATAAATAAAATTCAATTTCTAATTACCCTTCCCCATAATTGTAGATTTCATGGGACATTTTGAAGAACAACTCAGGCTGCAGGCCTTGATAGTACTGTTGATACTCATTATACGCCGATGAACTGGGGCAATCTCCGCCGTTGATCTCACCCCCTGACGCCGCAAAATTGCAGAAACCATCTTCCCAAACCAATATCCTTTATTATATATATAAAATTAAACATCATCAAAAAAACCCATATATATATATATATATATATACCTAATTTAAAAAAAGAAAAAAAGAAAAGCTTAATTAGTTACCAGTTCCTTCTCACCCCTCTAGACCTGTCATAGACTCCTCCTTGGCTATCCCACCTACAAAAGAATTAATCATTTGGTATTTTTTTAATTAAATAAATATTCAGCATATATAAATAAAATACTTTGGAGGTGGATAATTTCTGGGCAAAATCCTCCAGAAAACAGCATAAACCCATTGAGAATTGTCATGAATGCAGAGGCTCCTGAGAGTGTGCTGAAGAAGGTGAGTCACAGCCAGAGAGTTTAGCTGTTCTTCCATCCCTTAATTAATATATATTATTCTCCTTTTTTTATTTAAATAAATAATAATTAATAATAATACTAATAGAGAGAGAAAGTGAGAGTGCAATTTCAAAAGAAGTTAAACCCCAACATCTCTTTTCTCCCTTTATACAAGCCCACCACCAATGGAATCCCTAGCTCATTTATATATACACATTTCTCTCTCTCTCTCTTACCAAAATGATTTAAAGAGGGCCCACACTTGCAATAGTATTACTATTAATTTTCCCCCAGTCCTCTATTTTCAAACCTCCATTCAAAACTAACCTATATATATGGTCTTATTCCTATATATGCTTTAACTCAATTATGAGTGATGAGAAGGACCAAAACCTTATAATTCCACGCACATAATGAGTAGATCCTCCCATATCAGCCTCAGGCCCTCCTTTATTTTTAAGGCCAATATCTTTCTACACTTTCTTTTTTTTTATTTTTTTTTCTCTCTGACACACTACCACTCATTATTTCTGTAAAAAGGATGCCAAATTAAATTCTGCCTAATCAACTTCACAAGTATTATTGTGTAGCTAGTCTACTGCTTAATTCATTGATTGGGATGACTACTTTTTCTTTTCCTGGGAGATATGTATTTTTCCCCTTTTTAACTTAGAGGTGCTATGTTTTTAGGATAATTTACGTGTAAGTTTAAGAAAGTCATTATATTTACAAATAGGTGTAAAATATTTGCACAGAAATTTTTTTTTTTTCTGCACAGAAACATATTTTTTTTCTGCACAGCACCTATTTATAAATATAGTGACTTTTTTGAACATATGTGTAAGTCACCCCTCTATCCCAACTTAATTTTCATATGGAGCATGACACACAGTTTAAAAAAAAATGTGAATGTGAAATTAAATAATAAAATATAAAAAATATATTTTCTTAATTTTTATAACTTTTGCATATTATTTTTTGAGAATTTGTTTGACTGAGTTTATAAAATTTTAAATAACTTATAATAAAATGATTAAGAGTTCATAAAATCTTAAAATAATTTTTTTATAAATTATTAAACTTAAAAAAATACAAATTTTCAACCCAATTTATTTTTGATTTCCACCCATGCATGCACCTATCTGCTACTCTCACCCACGTCTCCTTAATAATATTCATTATGAGTACTTTTGCAACTTACAAGTTATTTAAAAATAAAATTTTATAGACTTTATTTTATAAGATGTTAGAACTTATAAAATATTAAATATAAATTTAACTAAACGAGCGCTAAACATGAATTTTTTTTTACTGGACTACTTATGTAAAATTTCAAAGTTTATGAGCCTACAGTTACAGCAAAATTAAAAAATTAAATAATAATAGCTTAGTATTTATATATTATCCTCAAAACACAAACCCACAATTACACGTAAAAAAGAGTAATTGTCCTGCTATGCTGAGTATATATCGCTGTTCCTTACTAGACTAGTTAACAGCTAGTTTTACTAAAGTAAGCCAATATGATCAGTGCATAATTAAATATAACTATCATTTATCAGAATGATCAATTGCCTCAATTTAGGACAAGGTCTCCAAGCATTAATAATGTACACATACATTTATACTTGCATTAATTAAATTAAATCTAGTACGGTTAAGTATTGCATGGTAAATTAGAGATTTGAAAACCTCCATGAGGATAAAATATTGAATTTCATACTTCACACACAGACATATATTAATTAGCAAATTAAAGAGTAAGTCTTCTGTGCACCAGTTACACGGTGCAACTCAAGTTCATTTTTAAAAAATTATATTAATTTATTACTGAAAAGTTGCACAAATTATTAATGAAAAGTTACACTTTTCAGTAATAACATGTGTAGCTTTTCAGTAGTATTTTGTGTAACTTTTAAAAAATGAACTTGGGTTGCACCGTGCAACTGATACATACAAGACTAATCCCAAATTAAACTCAATTTATACTAATTTGTGACACTTATAATTTGCCAAAACAAGTCAAACTCAGTGTGTGTATGCACTCCAATTTAGCTTATCAATGTTGTAGTTATTGTGTTATATTAGTGTATATATATATATATACATGCATTATAATATAAACAAGTATATACTCTCTGTTCCAAAAATAACTTTTAAATTTGAAGATGACACATGAACAAAAAAAAAGTATATTTATTAATTTTTATGAGTATAAAATATTTTTTTTAATTTGTGAAAATAGAATTGAGACCTAAATATGAAAATATAATTGGTACAGAAGGATTATCTAAGTACTACTGTTGAATGGGTAAAAAAATAATTAAGCATGAAAAAATCACGTGATCTTGCCACTTTGTCATTAATAATGTTTCCACTGTAGACCAAACCAACTCTCTAGTCACGTAGCTCCTGATGAACACAGTTTCAGTTAAAAACACACAACAAACTAAATAATTAAATAAAATAAAATAAACCAATTAAGTGTATCAGAAAACAAAAATATTGATGTACTTTTCGTGAAATCACATCAAACATAATCAATCAACTGGAAGGAAAAATTCAACTCGAGTTAGTGGGTAAATAAGTGAGATTGCTAGACGTTATATAATTCATATGAATATATTAATTTTATACTTTTCTGCAAAAAAATTCGTTAAATGAAAGATTTTTACTTATGTGTTACTGATTTTAAATTGGAAAAATTTCAAAATAATTAACAAAATTGACATTAATTACAAATTAGTTCTGTGCAGAAAAAAATGTGATTTTATGCAGAAAAAAAAGTGTTTATGTGAAAATATTGTAAACTAATTTGTAAATATAGTGACTTTTTAGACCAATATGTAAATCACACTTTTAAATTTTACCGAAAGCATTATATTCAATATTCTTTATTAACTCACAGATTCTGATCCAGTGTAGTATATATTTTCTGTTACAGAAATACGAAATGAAAAAAAAGTACTACTCTGATGAGACGGTAATAATTAATTCAATTAATTAGAAACAAACGTTGCCAATGAATAAAATAATTAACATTAATAAAGTAATATTTGAATAAAAAAAAGTAAATTAAAGATGAATTTGTTAATTATATTGAGAGAAGGTAAGTAGTTGAACAGTTTATACATCGCTCTCAACACTGACCCATCGTGTGTACTAACAACACATCACAGTTACAATGAAGAATTGAGTGGTCGAATTCCACAGTGTACTTTTTTCTTTGGTAACTTATACTGTTTTTTTTCCTGCTTCATTCATTACATACAACAGCTGATACAATACACACACACACACACAATCACTCTGATAATAAGTATCAATGCTACCTTCTTTTTTTTTGTACTTTAATAACAATGCAAATTCTCTCTCTCTCTCTCCCTCTCTCTCCTATTTTTCTTATCTAACAGGGTGACAGAAAAGTCGCAGAACCATTAACAAGTCTTTTGACCATTTATTAACAAGAAAATCATGTACGGTTAAATTTCTGCAAGCTGCCTCATCATTGAGCGGACGAAAAATAAAAAACTACATTTATTTCTTTTTATTTAATTTAATTTACGGTGACATATATATATATATATATATATATATTTGGCTTCTTCTAGGGTTTTTTTTTTTAATTTTTAGAAAGTATTGGTACGTTCCACATAAGATTAATTGTTAAAAGTGCATGTATATGTACAAGTAGAGGAGCAGTGGAAAATTGGGGCAAGATCTGAGGCAATGATGTAAGCAAATGAGAAGATATATATATATATATACATACGAGTCTTCTTTTATTGTTTTTAATTCAAGATAGTGATGTTTCTATATGTTGATTTTGGATTTTGTACGTATTCCTAATTTCTCAAAAAAAAAAAAATCAGATTTTTTCGTAGATCTTTGTTTTCTTGGATAAATAAAAAAAAAAGATTGGATTTTATTAAATTGAAATTGGGGGGCATAGAAGAGTGGCAGAGTAGTCTTTGGTCAAGATAACAAAGTGTGGGAATGCCCCATCCTTTTCGTCCATTAAGGAAGTGGAATCTCTGCCCTTCCCATCCTTTTCAATGTTGCTTGTCTCGTATATTTTTTTTTTTTTTCATTTTTCACTTTTTATTTCACTGTATTTACTACCAAATGAACAAATTTACCTATCATATTATTATTTACTCCTACCTGGTTTATTATCATTTTTCAATGTTTCTGTGTATATGAAAAATACATCTTACGGCCGGATAAAACGTGTGTTACTCATCTTTTAAAAATTATTTCTTTCATCCCACGAGAATTGTTGTAATTGGTTTTGAAAATTGAGTTGTAATGCTCTAATTTGACCAATTTATTGGAGGGCAAAATGGTAATTTCCATATGACTATATATTGTCGATGCGCTCTACTCGCAGAGTAGATCGTCACGGTATTTTTCTTTCTCAAAACCGAATTACGGTGAGTGAGAAATTAATTCCTAAAGTATGGATATTAATATAAGTTGATGTGGGTCCATGTGGGAGTAAGTTAAAAGATGGAATCTTTTAACTATCCCACATTGGAAAAACTATGAAGGAATTCATAGTATATATATATAGGAGTTTCATGATGGTATTCAAAATAGGCTAAGGGAGTCTCTCCCATTAGCCGCGCGCTGCGCAGCCGTCCGGCCAAGCCCGTGACCGTGGATCTTGACAATTGGTCTTTGGGTGGTCTTTGGCCCACTCTCTATATCTTTTTAGAGACCCAAAGATGTGAAATGGGTCGACCCAATTGGTGACCCGGAATACCTCTGCGGATCGTCTACGTCAGCGATCCGAACGATGTTAATCTGAATCGTTGGATGCTCCACGTTATCAATCCGGATCAGTAAGTTTAATACTGTGTCACTGCCACATCATTGATCCTTGCGATCTATGATATGGACCGTCAGATCGTCCTCTAAAATTATACAGACCGTAGGATTGTCTTCTGGAAGGTTCCAGAGCAGTCCAGATTCATTTGAGTCGGTTCCGTATTATGTGCAGCCAGAACTGCCCACTAAGATCGTGAAAATATCTCCACGTATCTGCAGATTAATCCCAACTGAGTCCCTTTTCGCATCTATAAATAGGAGGGTTCTGCATACATAAATTTTTTACGAAAATCTGAATCTCGAGTCCTCTCTCTCTCCTCTGTTTTTAGCATATAGTGTGTTCAGTTCGTACACTTCGTGAGTTCGCATTTCCTCTGTGTTTAGCGGTGCTGCTATCACAGAGACGTAAACCGTTTTACCTTTGGGGACGAATACGTATCATCCTATGAGCACTAGTCAGGACGTATTTCGTCTTGCGGGCAAAGGTCTCACCTTGACTCGGTTTATTATTCTGTCTGTCGTTTTCCAGTGTTTTCATATAATCGTAGTTATTATATCCTGTGTTTTTAAATACCACTACTAAAAACAACATTTGCAGATTTAAAAAATGAAATTTCTTTATAAACTTCACCCTCACAATATTCTACATATTTACACAAAATGCTTTTATTTTTTTATTTTTTTGCCTACATTACACTCAATCCAACCATTTTCTTTACTTTTTACAAATTATCCCATTAAATACTTTTTTTTTTACTTTATTCCATTTTTTATTATGCGTATTCCTTCCCTTTGCAACTTTCTATGGAACAGATGGATTTTTTTTTTTTTGTGCTTTAAGTAACTGTAAGAACAAATATGTATTTTTAAAATAATAAATATATAAATATTTTTTAAGTTATCCCTCATTCTTTTAGATCTAGATTAATTGTTTCAACATATTAACATAGAATTGTTCTAGTAGTAAGTATAACATATATTCGTAGGAACATATATTTATTCTAATATTAACACATATTTGCAGTGACACATTTACCCTAATATTAGCACACATTTATTCTATTAGTAACACTCATTTACTCTATATTAAGATACATTTACTCCAATAGCACATGTTGTAATAACACACATTAATTTATTCTAACACCAATATATATTTATTTTAACATTTACTCTAATATTGACATTTGCTCCACCAATAATACACATTTGCTACCTTACATGTCTACATGGTTTTGAAATCTTTAAAAAGTTGCACTGTAAACAACACTCGTTTAATTATTGGGTGATTGGTTTATTCACTTATAAATTTTGCGTCTATACACGTATTGTCACTCTTTTGTGTAAATTACTTCGTGCAATATTCTTTAAAAAAAAAAATAGAAAAAAATTCAATTTAAAATATTAGCACATCCACCTAATGTTCCCGAGTCATATAGATAATATATTTATTTGTCTTAACAATATTGGATTTGGATATTCCTGTGATGTGCAGTAGAAACCCAATATTTTATATAAAATGGTGGATTTTTGTTCTGCAAATTTAATGCACAACATGTTATTGTACAACACCAAATCCAAAACATTATAATTGTTTGCCTTACGGGGATTAATGCTATTTTTATCCCATATCTTTTTAATATTTTTGTTTTAGTTCCATATTTATTTATTTTATCAATTTTGTTTATGATAATTTACATTTATTTAAATCAGTCCTAGTAAATTACATTAAACGATGTTGTTTTATTCATACGTCAGTCATGTGCTACTATTTTGGGACTTATTTGGATAAATTTAACTTGTTATGTGACTAAATTGAAAAGATAAATAATTAGCAACCAAAATAAAAAAATATAAAAGTTATGAGATGAAAATGATATTGATTCAGGGTTACGTGTCCTATTTCTCAAACGTGGCATGCTGACTCATTACATTAAATTTAAATTTCTCCAATAAATTCAATCGTTGTCTCCATCATCGTCGAATCATGCAACAATTTGGGCAAAAATAGAGCTACAGAGGTCAAAGATTTGCACATTATATTTGCGGAGAAGAAAGACTCGAGAAGCAAGCTCTAGCGTAGAAGTGGAGCTCGAACAAACTTCGGCACATGAAGGTGGAGGGTCGTGACAAGAGGATATGGATGTCGACACTCTGCATGTATGAGTGTCCTTTTTTTTAATTCCAAATTTTAGGTTTTAGGTTTTAACTTTTTTAATTAAAAAATTATTATTTAAAAATTTAATTTAATTTATGGAGATAATATTCTAAGTCAGTGTGTCACATGTCTAAAATGGTAGAAAAATAAATAATTTATTCATAATATGAGACTAAATTGAATGAGTAAATAAATATGGGATCGAAATAAAAAAGTAGAAAAGTTACTGGACGAAAATGGTATTATTGATTAATTCTTATTCTACTAGAAAACAGTAACATGGTCGGTACATGAACAATACGACATCATTTAATGTAATTTTCGATCATTTGGAACTGATTTGAATAATTTGAATTATTATAAAATTAAATTTAAAAAAATAAATAATTATGAGACCAAAACGAAAAAGTAAAAAAACTATGAGGCTGAAATGATATTAATCCCCATGTTATGTAAACAATAGCTAGTGCTCCCTCCATTTCCTTTTTTTTTTTATTTGTTAACTCTTTTTGTATTTTTTAATTACACTTTATTATTAATTTCACAAAAATATGTATTTATACAATTTCATCCATTTAAATTAATTAAAATGTTTTAATAAAAATTACTCACCCGTCCCACTATAAGTTGCTCATGTTGCCATTTTCGTCCATCCCACTATATGTTGCTCATTGTTTTTTTATCATTTTTGGAAACTACTATTCACTTCTTTATTATTATTTTCATTATTTTTTTACTTTTCTCCATCACATCACTTATACTTTTTCACTTTTTTCATCACATCACTTTATACTTTTTCACTTTTACCTTAATTCTTATGCTTAAAAGCAACGAGCGACTTATAGTGGGATGGGTGAGTATTTTATTTATTTAAATATTATAAATCAATTTCATTAATAAAATTGAAAAGTCAAATAGAGAAATAGAAAAGAATGAATAGAGTAGTAATACTATATGGATAACATGCACTCCCTACAATTATTTAGTGACATATATAGGTGTAAATTAGCGATGCTTGAAAATGATTTGTTTGTACACGAGTACAAGGCTGGTTAATTAAAAATATTAAATAGTGATTGATACTATTATAAAAGGTAAACAGGGATTTTTTTTAAAAAAAAAGGGTGATGAATAAGCTCCTCCAGCCTACATATAGGAGACAAATATTGCTCTTTTCCCTTGATTTCCGGTAGAATCCTCCCTAAAATTAATTAATGATATTTGCTGATCTGACATCTTTCATTCTTCTTTATATTTTTTAAAAATACTAGGACAATGATATTAGAAAGTTCTATAATTATTTTGATTCAATTCGCCTCCTTTTAATAATATGTATGCAGTACAGTTTTTTTTTTTTTGACAGGGCTAAGAATATAAACGGGTTGTTTGATTGAAAACTTTTGGAGGTGAATAATGGTAATCAAAATTATTATGTGTTTTTAAAATTATTTTATTATGACTTTTATTTTAAAAAAAACTAAGTAATTTACCATAGTTTAGCTATTTAAAAACTTCCATACCATTTTTATTCCTTACAATTATATCAAACGTCTCCAAAATCATAAGTAATAATGCTAACTATTTTTTAAGATATCAATTTTAATTGTGTTTGAAGTTCTCAAAATGAAGGAATTCAAACCCACTTAAATTTCTCAAAGTCATTTTAAATAAGAGAGATGATATATTAGTTCAAATAACCTAAAAAGAATTTGTTACTTCGAATTCAAATTAATTATTACATCTTAAAATATTTTATCCAAAATGGGTATATGTATTCAGGCCAAATGGTTGCTATGTAGTTTTGTTTAATTAAATGGAACTTATAATCCACATATCATGATATAAGTAATAAAAAATATTTTTAATGTAAATTAATATTATATATCTAATAAGCGCTCATTTGATTGGGTGATGAGGATGGAAAATGAAAACGAATGATAATTAATAAGAATTCATACATTAATAAAATTATAAAAATAAATTAAATAAATGAACAATCACCAACTATATAATAATTAAATAATGTGCATTATTATTATTGTCTTATATTCATACCTATAACCATGTCTCATCTGTAACTTTCTTTTTAAATATTTATTAGCAGCACATGTATTTTCCTAAGTAATTGTTGATTTCTTTTTCATTTTTATTCTTTCTACCAATCTTTGGAGTAGGAGCACCGATTAGTTTGAAGAAAAACACAGCCTTGTATGAGATATCTCTTACATTAAGATATATGTGGCAATTTTACAAATTTTTGTAATACTAATTAAATTTATAAATATTTATAATTATAATTTAGATCATTATTTTTTTAAAATTATATTTTAATCTGAACTTTTTATTTTTTTAAAAAGCTCCAATTTTATTTTATTTTTATTTTTCTTTTTCAAGGTTTTCGTACAAATTTATCTCCACACGTCATCTATTCATCATTTGTAGATTGAGTCAACACAACGTTATTTCAACATTCATTTAAATTATATTAACATCTCTTCCATGTGTTTAGGGCTAAGATAATTTTTTTAATAGTAAATAATGTCATTTTATAATATCTATGTAGGGGCTACGTAGGAGATGTCGTTTTTGTATCCAGAAGCTTTAATTATAGCAAAAGAAAAGTTAAATTAGAGTTCATTTTTAAAGTTTGGATTTAAATATAATTTCAGAAATAGCGATGATCTAAATTGCAATTAAAATTTAAAAAATACTTATAAAATATGTAAAAGTATACTACTTGTATATGAAAAAATATTAGAAATAAAGGTAACTTTGTTTGAGTTTAGATATAATTCTTTATTTTTTTTATTTTTTAGTGATGGTTCTTTAGTTATAAAAAATAGTCATTTCTTCATTATTGAAAATAAAGTGTTTGGTTATATAAGATTATAAGCTCTTTAACAATTTATAAATAAATTTCTTGCCATTTATAAGCTGTGAAAAAGAATAAATTCTGACACCTTAATTTCCTTTTACTCATTACCTTCAGTGTTAACCACTAGTACAAATTTACACTTAGAGAACTCTTATTTTCTAATAAGAGCTCTCTAAGAGAAGACTATCTAAGTAAATCTCCAACTTAGAGAGCTGTTAATAACAACTATCTAAGTCCAATGCCACTTAGAGAGTTGATAAATTTACTTAGATATTTTTCTCTTAGAGAGTTCTTATTAGAGAATAAGAACTCTCTAAGTATAAATTTGTATTAGTGAACATTAGTAAATATTAAGTGCAAATTAACAACTTTTACGTTTAAATATATAATTAAATTACACGGTGCACTTGATGCACAAGAATCTTGCGCATTATATTAGTCTAAAATTTTACTAACTTATTTTGGAGTTTTCACTAATTAAAAAAAGAAAAAGGGATAGAGAGTTTTGATGATGAAGGAATTGAAATAGGCATGGAGGTTATAAAATTCAGTGTTTTTTCTTGGAATTATAAATTAGAATCTCCTAAAATCTAACTAGTGCAGAAAATTGAGTAAAATCTACAATTTCCAACACGACGCCTTAATATTTTAACCTTCCAAAATCAGAAATCGGATTTCGCATTCAGTATTAATGTCGGCTTTTAATGCTTCTATTCTATGCTATTCCTATATATATACACAATAAATTACCAACTTCATTATTTTTTTATTTTTTTTTTATCGGTAAATGTTAGTTGTTAAGTTAGTTCACCAAGTCTCCTTACACCCCATATCTCCAAGTCCAACCTTATATCTCCCATCTCCCAATTCGTTCCCAGAGGGAATCGAACCCGGGTCACTCACTCAAGTGAGGAGCCCGGTGGCCAGGTGAGCTAGCCCACTTGGTTTACCAACTTCATTATTAATATTCGTTTGGGTAGAATTGTATTTATATATGTACTGTGTGTATTATTTTAAAAGAGGTTATGATTATTTTAATGGTGAAGATTAATTTTTAATTATAGTAAAGTTAATTTTTACTATTGAAGCAACCACATTTTTTTTTACTAAATTGATCGAAAAACACAATTAATCTATTTAGACGGATGAATAATGAATGTTGAAAGTTAAGAGGGACTAATACTTTTTTTAAAAAAATCTATTTAGACGGATGAATAATGAATGTTGAAAGTTAAGAGGGACTAATACATTTTTTTAAAAAAATGAATATCATATTTAAATGGTTTTTTTATTTTTTTATACTCTGAATTTGCCTACTTGCTCATATTTTTGTATGTAGGACTGTAAAAGTGTAGGAAAAAAATAACCTAGAGTATGATCATTATTATTGTCATAATAATAGTAATAATAATGATAAAATATATTATTCTAAGATACTATGTTCCACCTAGAGATGTTAATAGGATTATGACCCATATATCAATCCATTTAAACCAACAAATATAAGATTTTGAATTAGTTTTTTGAGTTCATTTAAATAAGGGATATAATGGTCCTGAAATGTTTAGCCGAAACTATAAAATTGAGCCCTATAGGATTAGGGTTATCCCGATTAGCTCATTTATATTTATTTAACTCTAACATAATTTTATGACATCATATAATTTATAGTTTTATTGTGGCATATATATATATATATATATATATATATATATATATGCACATATAGATATAAAATGAGGTAAGAAACAAAATTTTATTCAATCATAAATAAAAGATACAAAGTATTAGAATTTTATCTTTTCAATAATGCTCGTTTTTTTTTCAAAAAATTGATTGATATGATTAATTCAATTAATAATACACTAATTATATATTATGGATCATTTAATTTTATATATTGTATGTAAATTACTTTATATTATATCATAAATATTTTAATTTTTAATTTTTTAATAATTTTTATTTTGTTGCCTAGTAATGTTCAATTTAACCCTAGAATTAGAATTATATTCCAATTATTAGTTGTTTGACAAAAACTAAATTGTTAAAATTCTGAAGTATTTAGACTCATTTAAAATCTCTAGTTCTACCAAACAAATTAAAATCATGATGGTTAGATATATAATAAACGTGGGGTATATACCTTGGGTTGTGTCTTGTGGGCCTAATTTGGGTCCATCAATATGAATTTTAAATGATAAATATGATCTATTTTAGGCGTACCACTACCATCACGTATGTATACCACCTTTGCAAAGGTATATACAATAAAATTTCAACTTCAGTTCATATTAGATACATGGGATTTAAAAATAAATAAATTTAAGAATTTATAATTTTAAATAATATAATTTTATTAAATATTGATTTTTTTTATTTAAATATTTTTACCTAAATAAATAAAGTGTATTAGATCGTGAGTTTTAAATTCATGGACCCAACTACCCAAACACATCAAGGTTTTAAACCTAGTCTTACACATTCCCAAATTTCTTACTTCATTAGTTTTATTATTACCAAATATACTTATAATCTATATTTTCTATAATTAAATTAATTGAAATGGTATATATAATTAATGAAATTAATTATTTCCCACTAAACTATTGTTGATTTTGCACCTAAATTACCAAATTATATTTTATTGCATTTGATATAAATTAACAAATAAAAATTAGATATTTTATTTACTATTATCATAAATAAAGTTGATGTTTGATTTTAAAAAATAAAAATCAGTTTATATAAACGATGAAACTAAAAATAAAAATAATTTACTAATAATATATTTATTAATTTAAAACTTTAATATAAATTTAATTTTATAAAATTATTAAGTGTAAGAAATATATTTTTTGTTAATTTAATAATTTAATTAATACGATGCCCTAAAGTTTCCGATCAAGTTGAACATTATACTTATGGTGTGTTTTCAATCAATTAAAAAAATGTAGATTTTTTTTTTTTCGGGAGAAGTTGAATCTCACCTACTTCTATAAAAAAGTGATTCAACAGTTTTTTAATAGTCTCAAAACACACTCTTAGGTCTTCTACTGAACTACTTATGGAGTTGTTAGTATTGTCAATAATCACAACAAAAAATTAGTGGTGAAGGTTGTAACGCACTATCTAGCCACGTATAAGATGTTGCACTGCGCATGTCCAATTTCTGGAATCCATAATATATTGTCTATTAGTCAAAATCTAAATAAATTCATCTTCTATATATAAAAAGCACACAAAATATTCAAAAAATTAAAAAGGCTATAGTATTGTAGGTCAGGATATGGAATAAAGTTTGTGGCACTAAGATTAAATAGTTATAATTAGTGGAAGACTTGAAAGCATGGGTGTGTAAATTTTTCAAAAGAGAAAAAACTTCAATGCCAGGTATGAAGGAGCTGGATGCTATCAAATCTTGCTACCTATATATATATCTCCTGTCATATATATATATATTATCGAGTGGAATCAATTTAAGTATGGGTAGAATATTGAACGAGTTTAAGTTCTGATAATATAAAAAAAAATTTCCTCGTCCAAAAGTCGTAGAAAATGTGAAATCAATTAATTTATTTAATATTCTTAATAATAACATGAGGTGCCATATATAAAATGTTAGTATATCATTATATAATAGAATTTATTTAATTTTACTTCTATCCTTTAAAAATTTGCATATTTTTTTTTTTTCAAGTTTGTTTCATAAAATTTTCTACCCCCAAATTATTTTATTTCTTAAAATTATTTCCCCTCAAAACTCTAACTCATAATTTTTATTATATACATTCTATTTATTATATTTTTTTCTTAAAATTTGTGTTCCAAAAAAATACTGTGAACTTTTGCAAAACGAAAGTAGTACTAGCGTGCTCGCTCCTTAATAAAAGAGTATACACAGTACGCAGTATAATGCCTTCACGTGATAATAATTTTCTATGTCGTTAAAGAAAATGTCAAAGCTAATCACGTGAAGGCATTGCCGCTCATAATCTCTAATTATAATCCATTAATGAAATGACGATTAAGAGCAATTTACAAGTACCACAACATTATTGGGTAGTTAAAGTTCATTCTTTAAAAAATTAATATATTGCGACGCTGATTCTAAAATTTGACTAGATTATTATTAACAGCAAATCTTCACTAAAAGTGATTAATCATGAACTTTCACCTCTATAAAAAGCTTTTAAAAGAACGTGCACACCTTAAACTCCAAAAAGTCATATACTTATAACCGAAGAGTGTGACTAAAAAATTTAATTAATTTGAGTGAGTGAATTTTTTTTTTGTCTCATTTAAAATTTTGAACTTGTAAAGATATATGAATTTAACTCATTTATATTATTAAGTTTTTAACACTCTCTTTACTTATGAGCTATGTTATAGCACAATTAATCATGGCACTGATGCTCAAAACTTAATAGACAGGTGTCAGACCCAATCATATAAGATGAGACTTGAAACTGGTAAAGGCATGAACATCAGTATGACATCATCACAATATTAGGACGTTGCCAAGCCTGGCCAAGGTCGGCCTCTACATTAGGGCACCTCACTCGGTCAGGGCGAGGTCTAATAAGGACACTAACGAAGAGACCATAATCGACATCACAAAGCTTCGATCGATGTCACCAAGCCCCGCACAACATTATGCAGAGTTGACGAGGCCCTAGAGTAACCAATCTTAAACACCTCGGTCCCGAAGACGATGCCCACAAGTCTAGTTAGTAAATAAAATCAAGCCGAATGAGACACATATTAAATGCGTACACTTCATATAGTCAGTTGGGCAGGCCTTATGAAAGGGAAGATTTGTCCTGCCAGCTGAAAGATGTTGTACCTAGGCTTAGTTATCAACCTCCCATTGGATAATACAAAATCTGCACCAGAGATATGACAGCAGATAGAATACTTGCTGACTCAAAGTATTAAATAAAAAATTCAACAAGATACTAGAGCAACATCAAGAATGTTCCCTTTGTAACTATAAATATAGCTTTAAAGACTCATAATAAAGGCTCTGAAATCCTCTTCAAGTACAAGCTCTGCCGGACAAGTTTGACAATTCATTGTGCATTATTTTCAAGTATTTGCTCTTCAATCATTCGTAGTAATTAGTTGTTAGAATCTATAAACAGTCACCACAATCAATATTAGTGTTTATTGTTGGATCTTCTAACAACAAATTGGATTTCTAAATCTGGGCATGAACCGAAGATTCTGATACTTTGATTTTTTTTAATTTAATTTAAAAAACTAAATTTATAGAAGGAATTATAATTAAGTGGTTTATATAATTCACCTACTATGATAACTCTATCTAGCTAGACCCCTTTTTTTGTTACAAAGCTAATTCAATAGCATGGAGTAGTATCTAAGTTTCAATAATGAAAGTAACATCAAGAGTAGGCACTGTTTGGGATTAGGGTTAAATAATTGCAACAAGTAAGAGAAAAGCAAATAATTCGATTAAGCTTCTTTTTTTTTTTTGGTTGCGCTTTTAGCACACAAACATTACTTAATTTTCATGATTGCTTCCTTGTTACCTTAAAAACAACTTTAAAAATCTTTGTGTTGATTAGAGATTAAAAAGCTAGGCATGCACATAATTATCTTGCTTTTTATTTTTTTATTCAGTCGAGATTCTAATTATTTGTGTTTTCTTTTTCACTTTATTCGTATGAATAGATTAATCAGGACATCTCATTTACAAATTTAGATCAAGGATATATAAGAATAATAGTTTTTGGGTCTCATAATTTCTTGTATTTTTCATACTAAAACACTTAATTTTTTTATGTTGACCTCATAACTTATTTAAAAATATAAAATATAAAATTATTTGCACACTCATCGTCCAGATAAACAGTGCAGACAAAAAAAAATTTAATTTTCGCCGACATGTGAGAGACTTGTGATTGGAAGTGACATCTTTTTTTAATTTTCAGTAAAAATGGGTTGAAAAATTGAAAAGTTAATTTTTATAAGACTAAAATTAGACAATAAGTATGTTTATAAGACCAAAATTGAACACTGAAAAAATTATGGAACCAAAAAATTATTTTTCTCAGAATATACTGTACACCACAACTGTCATCTTCTCATAAAGGTTATCAATATCTAACTCTCTACTCTATTTTTTAGTTCATTAATGATTGACTTAAAAAAAAAAATGGAAGGTCTTAAAATGAAAATATCCCTATCTTTCAATCAAGCATTCCCGATACAAAATGAAACATATATGCATAAATCTATTGTGCATCAAGTGTACCATGCATCTCAAATTTATTTTTAAAAAGTTATAATTTATTATTGAAAAATCACATAAATTATTATTGAAAAATTACAATATTTTTTTTGATCAGAAAAACTGCCTTTTATTCAAGGGCATAAGGAATACCCCAAGATATAAGAGCTAATACATAAAAGTCTTTCTCATACATAGGCATTAACCACCAAGACTACTCCTAGTATTTCAAGAACTAATTAACATAATTAAAATTAAAATTGCAGCAGTAAGAACTCGCTCAATCCCTATACGGGATGTGTTGAAAAATGTGCTTCTTCACTTGATTCCAATTCCAAACTCTCAATTTCAGTTCCTCCAGCAACTCCATGATTTGTGGACTCTTATTGTGAAATAATCTCATGTTCCTTGTCTTCCATAATATCCATACTCCACATTCCCAAATACATACACCTAGAACTTTTCCCCCCTTTCCATCGAGTAGACTACTAAACAAGAGTAAGCTACTCGTAGGATTAGATGGTAAAACTGACCTTACTCCATTAAAAAAAAAATTCAATAATAACATGTGTGATTTTTCAATAGTATTTTATATAATTTTTAAAAATTGAACTTGAGTTGCACGATGCACCTGATGCATACACGACCAAGCAATATATATATATTTATATTTTTTCCTTTTAAGACAGTATCCTATTTGATCAGAAGAGATGTGAAGCGATGGTTTAGCTTTACAATGTTTTTTTATAAAAAAAATAATTAAACCTTAATATAACTAATTAGTGAGTCGAAAATAAGTAAAGCAAAAATATGATAAAAAGAAGGATAACTTACATATTGATTAAAAAAATTAGTTATATTTACAAATTAGTTTATAATTTTTGCACAGAAGTAAAAAAATTTCTTGCATATAAACATATTTTTTTTCTGCACAAAAATTTATTTATAATATGTGTCAATTTTGTGAACCATTTTATCATTTTTTTATAAAAGAACAACTTTCTCAATGATATAATCATGAGGGCTTGGGGTGGGGCCATTGATGATGCTAGCATCTTTATCCAACAGAGTATTGAAAATGACACTTTATTTATTGAATAAATAAATAAGAGTAAAATTGAGATATGTGGGGTTTGAATTATAGAGACATTGGATCAGTCTCACTCAAAGTGCCCCCTTTCTCTTTTTTATATGTTGACACGTAGAGACACCACCCCAAAATTTTATGCCCTGCAATAAATAAAACACGTACAATGCTATTTAATTAAATATTAGAGAATTAATATGAAATATTTGTGTATTTAAGAGGGAGGGTTTTATGATTAATTTGAAATGGTTATACAACTATCCTTTTTACTAATTGTACAAATTTGAAACCCAATGACTTTTTAGAATTTTATACTCATTGTTATACTTAAAATAAGTATAAACATTTTATACTTAATTCACAATTAAAATAAAATATAAACATATTCATGTTATCTTTCATAATACAATTTACTTTTTCCTCACTTACTCATAATATCACTTTTTTCATACTTATTCATTCTCGTTTCTATTTTAATCTTATACAGTATATTATCGCAATACAACATTAATCATTATTAAATATTGATTTGGCATAAATTAAAATTAAACACACCCTTTTAAAATCTCAAAATATATACTTATTTTTACTCAATAATTTTTTTACATCCTATAATTTAAAATTATAATTTCTCATCTACACCTTAATCTCAAAACAGACATAGCTTAAGTGTATTATTAAAAAACCTACTCTCTGCAAATTTTGAGATTTAGTTGTAAATAAATATTAACATGCATTTACAATGTGAAATTTCAGTTGAACTTTTCAATAAATAAATCAAACTCTATCATTTGCCTCATGTAAAACTATAATATTGGAAAATTAATATAATAAATTAATTTCATTTTTTTATATGAGATTCAAATTTTAGATGAAATGAACATTTTTATGGTATAATATATCAAAGTCAAAAAAAGGCATACAATTAAATAATTAATTTCACATCTTTTTGCTGAGTTCAAAGTTTTAAGTGAAATGAAATTCTTTTATGGCATGAGATTAAATTCCGCCTTAAAGCAATTTTATCCATCAGTTAGGATCTCTCATAAAATTTATTTATAGTATAAAATTGATATCATTATATATATATATATATATATGCTCGTATCATTAAAAAACGCAAATATACCATAAACCTACGTTTTTAATAGTAATAAACAATTTATCAATCTAAAATGGGATTTATTATTTTTTCCTGATGAATCTAAAATGGAATGGAGGGCTGAAAAATTATTTTTTGAGGAGGTGATGTGATAAGAAGAAGAAGTGACTTGTATAGAAAGACTCAAAAGGGGGAATAGCAGTGTGTTATGATAATGTAGTTTTACAGAATTCCCCTTCCCTCCCTCAAACAACAACTCCAAAAACTTACTTAAGATGTCCCCAACAATGTCACTTCAATCTCTACCACCAGCACCTGTACTTTTGGCTCTTTCACTAGTACCTCTTTACAGAAGAGATGGCACATATATTATGGATGGATGGATGCCTTAAGATTCTCTTTGTTCTCCATCTCCCTAAATTATTAATTAGGTGACGCTTGTTTCAAATTCTTTTATCGTAATGTGAATGAAATTTCATTTTCCTCCTTTACTCTTACATATATTAGAGTTTATGTTCATTGTGGTTACGTTGTTGATAGGCGAACTACCCGAGGTTAAACACGAGATTAATTAGCTAAGGCTAAGAAGGTCGTCGACATGCTTAGAAGATACGTCACCAGCTTTGACCGGAGTCAACATAGGGAAGCTCGCCTAGAGATGAAAGAAGCTCGCTCTGACGCCCTATGACCAAGTCAAATGACCGACCAAACCTAAGAGAGAGAAGCTCGCGGGCAAGCTCGCCCCTTTTAAGGGTAGCTCGCCCTTATCCAAGAAGACCAAGCCGAAGTCCATCTCTACATTGCTCCGAAACGACACAAGGCCGTGAAGCTCGCCCAGAAGCTCGTCTAGGTCCAGGACATAGATATCAGTTGTATAAGAAGCGTGTAGAGATGTAGTAGAATGAAGCATTGTAAATGTAGCATAGTAGTGAGTAAGGACAAGTGTCTAGAACACTTGTCAGCAGTTAAGGCCAAGAAAACTCACAAGGTACCACCTCACACATGCAAACCTATAAATAGATCTCATATATCTTTCTCTCTTCAAGTTCTCATAATACAAAACATACTTTCTCTCACTAGCCCTCACACTTTCTCTCTCTATATTCACAAGAACACCTTAATCTTGAATATTGTTTGATAGGATTATCCACATAATACAGCCACTAAATCAACTCAGTATACAATCCTGTCAACATACGTCATTAATGTTGTGTTCCAATTTTAAAAAAAATTGACAAAATATAAAGTCGTTGGTTGTGGTATGGGGGATTAATCGAGAAGGATGATTATAAAATGGGATGAAGGTAATCAAATGAGGGTAATGATTACCTTATTTAGGAGAAAAAATAATGCTACGTACCTCATTTATTCTCATTACATACAATAATTACTATGTATGTATCCTCATTCCTGTTACAATTGAATTTTTTTTATTACAAGCATCCTTAATTCTAGCTAGCAACTTCCATATATAATCTTTCTCCATTTTTGGTAATGGGGCACTTTCGACTTTTTGACAACAAATTAGGCCCATTAAATAAAATGCCCATCTCATAAGTAGTTAAATCTTGTTGTTTTGTTGTGGTAACATGCCTGAATGATTATAATCTTGCATTGCATATTAGGATTAGATGTCACGTGATTGTTGCATGGTACATTTGGGGTTGTAACATTTATATATAGATATGACAGTTGTGGTTCCAATTCAAATGGGAAGAAGAATACTTATCAAGTTAGGCAACTTCACCTTTAACTAATGGGCCCCTCTCCCCCTACGGGCCCCACCTTCTTTGCGGCTTAATTAAAATGACACCACTTAGCAGGTCGGATCTTATTCATACGGTTGGCGATTTCGATTGCTTGCGGTGTGGTTCTAGGTTGTAATTTTAGGTGCTCTTCTCCTGTGATGGTTGCTACAGTTTATAGCAAGATAAGGCGATGTGACATATACTTGGTGGTAGAAAAAAAAATATTATAATTGATTATTTTAAAAAATAACAGTACATTAAATTAATTAAATTCAAAGGTGAAAATAAGCTAGGCTGCTCAAGGGGGCTTGCATCCTGGCCGGTTAAGGGCTTGACCTAGCCTGGTCTATCGATTAAATGAGTCGAGACAAGACTTATTAAAATGTCTATTTAATTAAATAGGTTAGATTTAAACTTAATAAAAGATATTTTAAGTTTACCAGGCCAATCTATGTAAAATAAGAGTGATTCTTGTGTGAACTAAGTGCATGAAATGCAATTGAATTTTGAAAAAAAAAAAATTCAAACAGTAACTAGTAATATCCTAAAAAGTAATGTGTAATACGTTAAGATTCCAAGAAATAATTAGAATTACCCCCAATTACAAAATAAATACACAGTTTAATGTGTTATTATGTGTTTTGAAAAAAATCAAAATTGATTTTGTGCATGTTGATGCAATTGAGTGCACATGAATTTTTGTTAACATATAATGTACTATATAAAATATATAGTAGATAAATGGTATTTATGTATGTAGTTAATACATACAATTAATAATTTTAAAACTACGACTTCTCCTTTTTTTTGTCAGTCATATATTGATTAAAAATAATGCACTATTTATAAATAGGTACAATATACAAAAAAATAATTTTATGATTCAACTTGTGTATATATTATTATGCAAAAAATTTGTACCTATTTAAAATAGTGCATTACTTTTGTACCAATCTGTAATATTTTTTTAAAATCAATGTATATATTTTGAGTCAACGTACTTCAAAATTTTGATTGATATGTCATTATATCTCTTATTGATGTGATGATAACAACATGAATTAAATACATACTATATTCGTTTTGATTTAGTATTTCTTCACGTATCACTTTTTTTACTTTCAGAGTTTTTTATTGTAATTTTTATTTATATATTGCGATTTTAAATATTAAATTGAATATATGTCTTGTATTAGTAGGCTTTTAAAAGACTTCTAGATTTGAACGGTTTACTTAAAAAGTCAGATCAAATCTATAAAATAAAAAAAAAGAAATTGAATAATAGGCCAAACTTAAACTAAACTTTTTAAACTAGGATCTAGACTTTTCAATGTACAATCTCATCTAACCTATTTCTGCAATTAATCATACATTAGTCAGCAAAACTACCCAATGAAAGTTTAATGTTTCCAAATGATAATTCATCCCTTAAATTAAGCAATTTTTTTCGTTCAAACTAGAAATCATGATTCGCCAACAATAATTTCCAACCAAGACAATTATTAATGATACTCTAAGTTTTATTTTCTAAAAGAAACTGTTGTATCTTTTGTCTACCTTAGATGGGGCCGTCGAGTAACATCATTTGTAAAAAAATAAAATAAAAACTTATATCTTTTAATTCTATAATTCATATGTATAGTATATGAAATGTTATAAATTATTCTAACAAACCACTATAATCTTAGGCTCCATTTGGATGGATGGATTTAAAAATGAATGGATTTAAAAAAAATACATGTAAGAAGACATATATTTCAAATCACGAATTGTAAAGAGACGATAGAGAAGGGAAAAGTTAGAGGAAAGATAGAGATGAAAAGGAAAAAAATAAGAGATTTCACAAATGACATGATTTTGATTAGAATTTGGAATTCCCCCTCTTTGAATATAAACTCAAATCTAAGTATTTATAAAATCACCCAACTTACTTGGAAAGAATGATTATTTGTATGTGAAATCCACGAATTTCAAATACATCCATCCAAACGGAATAATTAATGGAATGTGGTAAGTAGAATATATACATAATACAAAATTAAAATGGCTAAGAGAAATTAAACTGCATTGTAGTGGATTATCACATTCTACATAACTAGAAACAACATATACGAAAACAAAACATAGAATCATACATGCAAGAAGGTGTATATTTTGAAATAATAATCATAAAAAGAAAAACAAAAAAGAAAAAGAGTAGGATGCCAGTCAAAATAGAAAAGACAATCCCCGTTTGAGGGCCAGCTAGTATATACCCACTTTATGATCATCATTTACCCCATTGAGCAAGAATTTACCATTGATATTAGACTCGTCTATATATATATATATATATATATATATATATATATATATATATAATTGGCTCAGATACTCTCTCCAGTTCAATTCTATTTTTTTTACTCGACTTTTTATTTAATATTTTTTTTTTAATAAAATTGATTGTAGCATTTAAATAAATAAAATAATTTTTTCTTGAAAAACTAAAATTATAGAAATACATTTTTGTGTGTAGTTATTAATAAATGAAATGTAATTTAAAGATGTATGGAGAGTAAAAGTGACATGGAAAAACAAAAGTAGAACGGAGCTAATTTATTTTTCATAATAATCAAAATAAAATCAAAGTTGACCTAATGTTTAATTTAATTTTCTTAGCTCTTATTGATTCTTTCGTTGATTCTATATGATATCGATCTTGTGGATCGAAATGATTCAATTTATAATGATTTTAAATTCAAAGTTAGATGTGCAGACAGTCACATTTTGAATGTGTGATCTAACTTATGATTTAATTGAAATGTTGTCGTTATTCAGTTGGGATGGGTTTTTTGAAGCTATGACTTAAATAAATTAAAAAAAAAAAAACTATTTTTGGACTCAGGTAGATGAATTTGGGAAGAGGGTATTAGTTTTTGTTAACCGATAATGTAATAAATAAAATAAAATAAAAACTCAAATTGGCGGTGGATTCAACAATCCGTGTTTAATTTTTTTTATGAGACAAAAATAATTTTTATTCCTTTTAAAACAACATAATGGCATAACATATGCTTATAATTTTTAGATAAAAGGAAAAACAAACGCGCAAATGGTATCAGCCCAGTAGTAGCCTAGGATAAATGGAATATTGTAAGATCGTTTCTAGATCCAAACGATTTTAATATTAATTAGTAAGTCTCATGTACACCTGGTACATGGTGCACTCACTCAACAATTAAAGTTGTTTATAATGAAAAATGTATGTTGATTACACTATTAGTTTACACTGAAAATTTGATTGCAGTGTAAATTTTTTAGTACAATTAAATCACATTTAGAAAATATAATCAGTTCATACTTTTTAATATTAATAACTTCAATTGTTAAATAAGTGCACCGTATTGTAGGAAAGTTGGGCAATATAAATTTATGTTGCATTAATAGAAAGACAAGCAATGTGGATGGTGTAAGTGTCACTAATCATGAAACTAAACATGGGAGCATTTGGGCTACAACCATATCGGCACTCATTTAGAACCAAAATGGTAAAGCCTAAAATGAAGTGGGTTTATAAGAACCCAATAAGCAATTTATTTGTTTGGGCCTCACTATATTCCTCTCTAAATATATTAGGTACTCCACTCACTAAATTTACCCACCTTATTTTTTAGAAATTGCTAGTTCTTTCACGCCCGTTGCTCGTTTATAATTTGTTTCTTTAGTTATATAATCCTTACTATAAATGGTCCACGTTATCTTAAACGGTTGTCCACAATAAATAGTCCACTTATCTAAAATAGAAATATTACAACTATTATCTTCATTTTAAATACACGTACACTCACTTTTACACATCACATCAAATATTTTTTCAATACTATCACTTTTACACATCACATCTACTTTTTTTGATAATCGTGCATAACAAAAATGGTCCAATTGTCATGGACGGATGGAGAAATTACATGATCTTTGTAAATAGTTTAAGAGTGGGTATTTTAAAAAAATGGTTCATATCATGAATCACTTTTTAACAAGACACAAAAATAAATTTATAAATATAAATTTTGTATCACAAAGACAAAAATATTTTAGTTGTGCAAATATTTTCAGCAATTCCATCATGAACTAACAATGATTATTTATTTATTTAATATTACTATAAAATCCCAAATATCACTAACTAAACTATATTAATCGGCCATCTTGTTCGTCGTCATCAACATCTTCATCTTTTCCATTCACCTCCTCTCGGCTCTCTTTCCTCTTCGTTCTCAAATACATAAATTAATATTGATATTTTATTTAGGTGAGTTTGTAAGGGAGACTCTATAAAAATATTGTACGTTCCAAAATTGCTTGACAGGATCGAGACTCACTCTATTATAATCTTTACCTTTTTTTCTTTTTTAAGCTGAACATTCAGAATTTCTTGAAAAACAAAGATTATAGAAATAAGTTATTTATTGAACATTTTAGGATGGTTGTATTATTTTTTGTAGATCTTACTTATTCATTCTTTTTAAAGTAATGATAGTAAATATATATATATATATATAATTAGTGATATTTAAAAAAAAAGAGTTTACCACAAAATTAATTAATATTCGCATTACATGCTCTCTATTTTAAAAATTAATTAAATTTGCATATGTTTTACACCTTAATTTTTATTTTTAATTTTGTTACATAATATTTTATTTTTATATATCTCAACTATATATCAAATAAAAAATTTGTGTGTTTATACAATAAGGAACACATTGAAGGTGTAAATGCTCATTCTCGATGCATCTCTTCTATTATTCAGATTTTTTTTTAATTTTTAATTCACGTCCATATTCCATATATAAAATAAAAATTCAAATATCTTAAAAATGTATTCTGTAATTTTAAAGATATTTATTTATTAATTTTGATATATATTTTTGAATACTTGAGTTTAAGAAAAAAATTATTAGTATATTTAATATTAATATCAATTTAACAAATTTAGTATTTTGTTAGTTTAAGGGAAAATTCAAATATATGTAGTTAATTAAATAATTGTGAGACACACTTACATATCTATTATCTCACATAAATTATATATTAATCTAAAATTAGAAAAATAATAATAAATAACAATTAATTTGAAAATAAAATGAACTTAATTTAAATTTATAATCAATATCTAATTGTGCATTGCAAGAGAGAATAACTTAGTATATATATATATATATGTGATATGAAAGAGAAAATCAAAACAAAAACATATATGTGATATGTAAAGAAGAAATAAATAAAATATATATTTGATGTGTATGATAAAGTTGACGTGATTTGTATTGAATTATGTGAAATATGTGCGTAGATGTATAATAGGGATTGAAATTTGTATTTTGGATGAGATGAAATGTGCAAATTAAAAAAATGAATAGGATGAGGAAAGATTCATCCCTTATCCGGATGGGCACATCTCAAAATAGAGCTGTCAAAACGGGCCGGCGGGGCGGGCCTAAACCCGCAAAAGCCCGCCTTTTGACGGGGCGGGGCGGGCTGAAAATATGGCGGGCCGCAAAAACCCCAACCCAACCCATTTAATGGCGGGTTGAGGGCTTTGGCGGGTCATTTCTATTTTTTTTTTAAAATTTTTTTTACTATAATTTCAACTAAAATCATCATAAAAAATAACATAAATAATTTATAATATAAATCTCACAACGAGAGCCACAATTCACATAAAATAAAGTTCATCAAACATAATATAAAAAAATTTAAAGTTAAAAAATTTAATATAAAAAATTTAAATTTAATATAAAAAATTTGAGTCATGGGCGTGTTTGGTTCTTTTAGAACCTGGGGTAGAAGGAAAATTTAATATAAAAAATTTAAAATTAAAAAATATCATATATTACACATATACATAACATATATTATATATAAGTATAACAAATATATATTGGCGGGCTGGCCCGCCCCAACCCGTAGCCCGCCCCGCCAACCCGCCACCCAAACGGGCCGGCCCGTCTATGCCCGCTTCTAAGCGGGCTAAGAAATTCTTGATCCAACCCTCTTATTATTATTGCGGGGCGGGCTGGCTCAACGGACCCAACCAATTTTGACGGCTCTATCTCAAAACAAACACCCTCTTATTATTAGTGTGATAATGATTTTGACAGTAAGTGATGTATAATTTTATTATTAAATAAGCGGGTAAAATAAAAATAGGAGATAAAATAAGTGAGTAAAATAAATATTGAAGAGATAATATATAATTAAATAAAAATGTATTGATGTGATTGTATGAGATTTTATAAAAATAGAAATATATGATTATAATAGATATGAAAGAATATTTGGATGCAGATAAAATTTATCATCCAAAATTAAATGGGATGGAGAATGACCAATTCTCATCCGATAAATTCATCCTTATCCACACATGCCCTAATTATTTCTATAAATGTAAATAAGACAATTTTATTATAATAAAAAAAAAACATTTCTACGAACGTGAATTAATTGGTTTTGGCTCTTCACCTAACATTCAAAAAAACTCCTCCAACAGTTTTCGAAAAAAAGAAAAGAAAAAAGAGTGCTCCAACAACCAGTATGCAGAGACGCGCGTCTTCATAGTTCATTCTACACTCAGAAGAAGCAATAAAGAATCCTGCACGAATTCAACTTTGGAGCCACACTCATTGAGAGATGGATTTGAGGGGCATCTCAATGCCTTGTATGGTTATGGTGCTGGCAGTTACAGCTTTAGCTACCAACTTGATCGTCAGCAAAATGGCTATGTCCAATGGAACCAGCTTCATCGTTTTAGTAGTGTATTCTAATGCCTTGGCTGCTCTTATTCTCTTTCCTTGTGGCTTCATCTTCAACGGGTTGGGCCCTCTTTTTTGGATCGAATTGATGTTTTGCGAGGATTATTGCTCACTAAGTGTTCGACATATTGTTTGTTTGGATATTTTTCAAATTCTTGGCAGGTCAAAGCGGCCTCCCCTGACTTTCCCAATTCTGTGCAGGATTTTCTTGCTTGCTATCTTTGGGTTAGTGAAAATATTATGATTGATGCATTCTTAATCTGTTGACTACATACTCCATTAATCGCTTCAATTTAATTTGGTTGTTAATGGATTTTGTATCAGTTGTGTAGCAGAAATTGGTAGTTATGCTGGCATAAAGAAGAGCTCTCCAACCCTTGGGGCTGAGTTGTTGAATCTTGTTCCGGGTTTTACTTACCTACTTGCCATCATTTTCAGGTTCTTCCCAATACTGCTACTTTAGAAATAGGGGTGAATTTGTTTATTTTATTGTTTATTAAATACTTTAATTTTTTTATTAATAGTATATGATTTATGTAAGATAAAATATATATATAAGTGTCTCATAATTATTTAATTAATTAATATATATATTTGAATTATTTTTTAAACTAACAACATATTGAAATTTAAAAAATGATATTAATATGGGGTACTTGCGAAATGATACATTTTAAAATATTATTTTTAAAAATTGGTACAATATGCATAAAAAAAAAATCAATTATTCAACTCATGTTTACTCTATTATGTAAAAATTTTGTATTGATTTGAAAATAATGCTTATAAATGTATCAATTCGAAATTATTCCTATTAATATTTAAAATATTAATAAGATTTTCTTATACTCAAGTATTCAACTATATATCAAAATTAGAAAAATAATTTTTTTTAAAACAATAAAATTCAAGTTTTAGATTTTAATTATATTTTATATATGGAATATGAATGTGAATTAAAAATTTAAAAATAATTAATTTGAATACTAAGAAGAATTACAACAATTGAACTGAATAAGAAATTACACCTTCAATGTGTTTCCTTTTGCATAAATACATAGATTTTTAATTTGACATGTATATATGGCAGAAAAGTTTAATATACGTAATTAAATTAAAAATAGAAATTGAATTATGTGGTATGTATAAATGATGTAGCATTATGTCACAATATTTTATTATTTTATGTATTTTGGCGGGAACTTACGAAGAAAGCTACTATTGTATTTTTATATATATATCAGCATGCTGTGGACATGTTTTAGAAAATCCAGAGTACGCAGAAGGCCATAAGATAGGCCAAAGGGAGAACCATTCTTGCTTTGTGATACATAGAAACGAGAAAGTTGGTAGTTAAATTTAAGAGAGAAATGTAGCTACAAAGAAACAATTGACATTAATTTTTTTTTTTAAAAAAAAGAGTATCCATAAGCATGGGTATTGCTTATGCTTTATATTTTCTTCCTTTACAACCTATGTTAACTGGATTCTGTATTAGGATGGAGGGATTAAATTTAAGAAGATCAAGTGACATATCAAAGTCATTAGGAACTCTTATTTCAATTGCCGGGCGTCTATTGTGACTCTCTACAATGGTCCAGCAATCATGAATAAGCCACTGACTTTGGGTTCTTCTCAACTTTTTTCGTCACCACAGCAAAATTGGGTTGTTGGAGGAACCCTTCTTGCGACTGCTGCTTTCTCGACTGCAGCGTGGTCTATAGTTCAGGTTTGACTTCTTGAATAGTTAAGAGAGTGCAGTTTGTTGTGCATCACTAGAAAAATGCAAATCACATTATCCATTCATCAACTATTGCAGACTTCAGTTCTCAAGATATTTCCTGCAGAGATGATCATAGTTGCTATCTTTTGCCTCTTTGTGGCTGCACAGTCTACCCTGGTTGCATTGATCGCTGAAAAGGACTCATCAGCTTGGAAACTTCAATCAGGGTGGGGTGTGGTTGCTGTTTTATATGGGGTAAGCAAGTGCATTCATCAAAAACTTTTATATTTTGCACATATATTTAGTTCAGATGATGATTTTGACTTCAATTGATTCCAATAACACAAATATTCCATAAAAATTTACTTATAACTCACTTAAATATCTTGAATGCAGGGAGTAATCAACACATCATTCCGATTTTGCATGATGTCGTGGTGCCTTTCTAGGACGGGTCCACTTTTTGTTTCCCTATTTAATCCCTTGGTGACCGTTATATCTGTTGTCATTGGCGTCGTCTTCTTTAATGAAGTTCTCTATTTCGGAAGGTGCAGTCTGAATCTTCGTTTGTTAATTGATGTCTTTAGCTTACATGAATGAATGAATGATTTGATTGAATATTGTTGCAGTGTGGGTGGGTCAGTGATACTGGTGGCCGGGTTCTATGCTGTTATTTGGGGTAAGGCAAAAGAAAAACAGATGAACCAAGCTGCTGCTAATGTAGAATCAACAAGCCACGAGGCCCCCCTACTGCAGGATGGTAATGGTACTATTGAAGAAGCATAGGACTACTTTAGACATTTTTTTTTTTTAGAGTAGACATTATGTGAAAGTGGTTCATACCACTTTTTAACAAAATAAAAAAATAAATTTATAAATATAAACCTTGTATCACAAAATGGTTTATATTATGATCTATATAATACTTTGTCTTTTTATAATCTTTTTAGAAGGAAGAAGAAGATCCTGAGATTGCAAGAAATGCTGTATTTTTTATTTTTTTGGTTAATTCTCATTTTAATTTTATTGGTGCAAACGTGTATATATATATATGATTGTATGTTCATATGTATCATTAGCTTTTGAGAATTAAGAATTTGCAATACAAATATGTGTAATTTAAAAGAAATAACTTTTTAATATAAATATTAAAAAAAAAAAATACGTACATGGGTTAGAAGGGCCTATAAGTGTAAATAAGACAAATTTATTATCATAAAAAAAAAGGAAAAAAAAAAAAAACATTTCGACAAACGTGATATGATAATGTATTACATGAATTGATTTGTTTGGGCTCTTACACCTAACCTTCAAAAAGTCCTCCAACAACCAATATGCAGAGTCGTCTTTCATTCTACACACAGAAGATGCAATAAAGAATCCTGCACGAATTCAACTTTCAGACCCTAGGTCACACGCTAATTGGGAGATGGATTTGAGGGGCATTTCGTCGAGCTTAATGCCTTCTATGGTTATGGTGCTGGCAGTTACAGCTTTAGCTACCAACTTGATCGTAAGCAAAATGGCTATGTCCAATGGCACCAGCTTCTTCGTTTTATCTGTGTATTCTAATGCCTTGGCTGCCCTTATTCTCTTTCCTTGTGGCTTCATCTTCCACAGGTGCCCCCCTCCCCCTTTTTTTTCTGGATTGAATTGATGTTTTGCGAGGATTAGTCATCTTGTGATTATTGCTCACCAAGTGTTCGACATATTGTTTGTTTGGATATTTTTCAAATTCTTGGCAGGTCAAAGCGGCCTCCCCTGACTTTCCCAATTCTCTGCAGGATTTTCTTGCTTGCTATCTTTGGGTTAGTGAAAATATTATGATTGATGCATTCTTAATCTGTTGACCACATACTCCATTAATCGCTTCAATTTAATTTGGTTGTTAATGGATTTTGTATCAGTTGTGTAGCAGAAATTGGTAGCTATGCTGGCATAAAGAAGAGCTCTCCAACCCTTGGGTCTGAGTTGTTGAATCTTGTTCCAGGTTTTACTTACCTACTTGCCATCATTTTCAGGTTCTTCCCAATCCTGCTACTTTAGATACAGGGGTGAATATGTTTATTTTATTGCTCGATTTCAACTTGCTTGGCACTTGAAACTTAAACACTATAGATCAAATCTCTTCATTTCAAACCTAACTATTTTGCTAAATCATAATCTGCATTATTGTCAAGGGAAATCGGTTTCTTTTATTTCAGTGATTGAAATAACTTCAAGCACATAGCTCTATTAGTATTGAGACGATATTGAGCTGGAGAAAATCAGTAGAGGTTGATCTGCTGTATTTTTACTGAAAAAGCCCTGAACTAAACTTAGGGGGCCCTTCTTTCAAAATTTTCAATGGTAATAGGAATGAAATTTCATTTTACTCTTTTACCTTTACATATATTGAATGAGAATTTATGTTAATGGTGAATATATCATTAATGTTGTGCTCCAATTTTAGAAAAGTTAACAAAAAATGAATGTTGTTGGTTGTGGTATGGAGAATTGATTGAGGAGGATGCTTATAAGGTGAGATGGAGGTAATCAAATGAGAGTAATGATTGAGAAAAAACAATGCTATTTACCTAATTTATTCTCATTACATATAATAATTACTATGTGTATTTCTCATTCCCATTACCATTACCATTGAAGAATTTTTTACCAAGCGCCCAATTTACAGATACTAGTTATTCTTCGTGCGATGTGCTATTAGATATTGATAACATTTTAGCATGAGATAAAATATATTGTAAATTTAAATTAAGTTTATTTTTATCCAATCAATTGTTATTTGTTAATTATATTAATTTTTTATTATATATGCTTTATGTAAGATAAAATATATGTAAGTGTCTCACAATTATTTAATTAATTATATATTTGAATTATTCTTTAAACTAACAAAATATTAACATTTAAGAAAGATATTAATATGGGGCACTTGCGAAATGATACATTTTAAAGCATTATTTTCAAATTGGTACAATATGAAAAAAAAAAAAAAAAACTCTATTATTCAATCCATGTTTACTCTACTATGCAAAAAATTTATACTGATTTGAAAATAGTTCTTTAAAATGTATTAATTCAAAATTATTCCTATTAATATTTAAAATATAAATACGTTTTTTTCTTAAATTCAAGTATTCAACTATATATCAAAATTAAAAAATAAATATTTTTTAACTAATAAAATTCAAATTTTAGATTCAAATTTTATTTATATATGGATATGAATGTGAATTAAAAATTAAAAAAATAATTAATTTGAATAATAGAAGAATTACAACAATTGAACTAAATAAGAAATTACACTTTCAATGTGTTCCCTTTTGCATAAATACGTAAATATTTTATTTGACATGTATTTGAGATATATTGCAGAAAAAGTAGAATATATGTAATTAAATTGAAAGTAGAATTTGAATTGTGTGGTATATATAAATGGCGGATTAATATGTCACATGGTAATAGTTAGAGTACAATATTAATATTTTATTATTTTATGTGTTTTTGCGGGAACTTGTGAAGAAAACTACTATTGTATTTATATGTATATATCAGCATGCTGTGGACATGTTTTAGAAAATCCAGGGTACACGGAAGGCCGTAAGAAAGGTTAAAGGGAGAACCATTCTTGCTTTGTGATACATAGAAACGAGAAAGTTGGCAAAGATGGTAGTTAAATTTAAGAGAGAAATGTAGCTACAAAGAAACAATTGGCATTCATTTTTTTTTTAAATAGTATCCATAAGCATGGGTATTGCTTATGCTTTATATGTTCTTCCTTTACAACCTATGTTAACTGGATTCTGTATTAGGATGGAGGGATTAAATTTAAGAAGATCAAGTGACATATCAAAGTCATTAGGAACACTTATTTCAATTGCCGGGGCGTCTATTGTGACTCTCTACAATGGTCCAGCAATCATGAATAAGCCACTGACTTTGGGTTCTTCTCAACTTTTTTCGTCATCACAGCAAAATTGGGTTGTGGGAGGAATCCTTCTTGCTTCTGCTGCTTTCTCGACTGCAGCGTGGTCTATAGTTCAGGTTTGACTCTTTGAATAGTTAAGAAAGTAGAGTTTGTTGTGCATGTACTAGAAAAATGCAAATCACATCATCCATTCATCAACTATTGCAGACTTCAATTCTCAAGATATATCCTGCAGAGATGATCATAGTTGCTATCTATTGCCTCTTTGTGGCTGCACAATCTACCCTGGTTGCATTGATCGCTGAAAAAGACTCGTCAGCTTGGAAACTTCAAGCGGGGATGGGTGTGGTTGCTGTTTTATATGCGGTAAGCAAGTACAATCATCAATAACACAAAATATTCCTATAAAAATTTAATAATAACTCCACTCAAATATCTTGAATGCAGGGAGTAATCAACATATCATTCCGACTTTACATGATGTCGTGGTGCCTTTCTAGGACGGGTCCACTTTTTGTCTCCCTATTTAATCCCTTGACAATCGTTATATCTGTTGTTATTGGCGTCGTCTTCTTTAATGAAGTTCTCTATTTCGGAAGGTGCAGTCTGAATCTTCGTTTCTTGATGTCTTTAGCTTACATGAATGCATGATTTGATTGAATATTGTTGCAGTGTGGCTGGGTCAGTGATACTCGTGGCTGGGTTCTATGCTGTTATTTGGGGTAAGGCAAAAGAAAACCAGATGAACCAAGCTGCTGCTAATGTAGAATCAACAAGCCACGAGGCCCCCCTACTGCAGGATGGTAATGGTATTGAAGAAGCATAGGACTACTTCAGAGATTAATCTTTTTTGAAGAAAGAAGAAGATCCTGAGATTGTAAGAAATGCTGTATATTTTATTTTATTTTTGTTAATTCTCATTTTAATTTTATTGGTACAAACGTACATATATGATTGTATGTTCAAATGTATCATTAGCTTTTGAGCTCCCGTGGTGAATCCTGACCCTTGAAATAATTCAAACTGAAGTTGACTTTGAAATAATTCGAGTTTCTGTGCAATGAAAGCTCACTCATGATCTCAGGTGTTGTGCTGTGAACCACATTATAAGCAAAATACATGGTTTTATTCTCTTTCCTTTTGCCACAGGTATGAGTTAAAGTATAACCCCCCTCCCCTCTTGCTTGTGTTTTTAGATTATGAAAATTACAAATCTCAAGAAATGCTTAGTGAGGCATTGGAGACTTGAAACAAGCCTAACTTCTTATTTCAATATATGTATCATCAGCAATATTGCATACAGAGACTGCTTAAGCCGATTGGAATGGGCGTTATCTTTATCAAACAAGAGCTTTATATACCTTGGCTGGGAGTACACGTATTGCTTCAACTTCCTAGCTAGTACACATCTTTCCAAACATTTGAGAAACATATTTCAATATTTTCTTTTCTTAAAATCTCTGTGGGGCATTGTTGGTTTCAGTATTGAAAAGTATGATTTGATTACCCTAAAAATCAATAACAATGTAAAATTTTCAGTATAATTAACTATATTTTTCACTGTAATCAAGTTATATTTTTTCAGTACATAAACCATCTTAAATGTTGAGCGAGTGGAAAAGAGATAGAAAAATTAAGGGAATAATATAAATATTGTACGATTCTTTTATTTGTTTGTGATTGTTTTTTTATTTTCTGAAAATTGATGATAATCCAAATAAAAAATATGAATAAGATTGGTAAATATTTGAGTAAGAAATTTACAAAATAGTTAAAAGAAAAATGAAATAATTATAAATTGGTGATGTGGAAAAAAAATTATGTTTCTATGCAAAACTAAGTGACAATGAATAATAAGGATGAAATATTAGCAGACCTCGTAAAATAAATACAAAGCAGAACTTATGGTTAGACCCAAAGGGAGTACAATTATTAGGAGTTAGGGTGCATAGATTTTTCTAAAATTAACATGAAGCAGTATCCGATTCGCACTCGCTCCTTAAATAGGATGTGATTTTTGAAAATGTGTATTCGATTCTTCACGTGGTGTATCGGACTACCACGTGGCGAATCTAATTAGCGGATATTCGAATCCGCCTCGTGAATCCTACTTGTTAATTATGAAATACTTCATCCGTCCCACTATAAGTTGCTCATTTTGTCATTTCCGTCCGTCCCACTATATGTTGCTCATTTATTTTTTTTACCTTTTCAGGAAACTACTATTCACTTTTTTATTATTATTTTCAATATTTTTACATTATTCTCATTATTTTTCACTTTTTTCCATCACATCACATATATTATATCAATATTTTTATACACTTCTTAATATTAGTGCCCAAAAATTGTGAGGAACTTATAAGGGGGCGGAGGGAATATATTTTTTCAATTATTTTTTAAATTTTATATAATTTAAATTAACAATATGATACTTGTTTTAGCTAAAATTCATTATTATAATATGTATAATGGATTAATGAAACTTGAAATAATATTTTATTATTTAATTATATTAAATCATTCACTATACTCAATTTTTTGTTAGAAAAAATAAAAATTTTGTACATTTAATTTATATATTTTTAAAAGATATATAAAATTTTCACTTGTTATATATAATAAAATAGTTTTAGTCTTATATGTAATAGGTACACCGTGCAATTCAAGTTCATTCTTAAAAAGTTACATAAAATATTAGGAAAAATCACAAAATTGACAAAAATTACAAATTGGTTCTGTGCAGAAAAAAAAAAAACTTATGTGCATGAAAAATTATACTTCTGTATAGATATTGTGAACCAATTTATAAATATAGTCACTTTTCTGAACTAATATGTAAGTCACCCAAAATATTATTGAAAAGTTGCACATGTTATAACTGAAAAAATATTTTTTTTTAATGAATTAATTTTTTAATAATAAATAATGTAACTTTTAAAAAATACAGTTGAATTATTCGATACACCTATGCACAAAAAACTTACTCAATAAAATATACTCCCCCCGTCCCAGAAGACATTGCATATTTTCTATTTTGGTCTGTCCCACAAAAAGTTTGCACATCTATAAATAGAAACTATTTATTAAACTCCACTCTCACAAGACACATATAATATTCCTATAAATATACTTTTTATACCTTTTTCTTAAATCGCGTGCCCAAAAGACTCCACAATATCTTCTGGAACGGAGGGAGTAATAAATAAATAAACGTATGCTTACCGAATCCACTCAAAAAAATTTCCACGCAAGCAGAAAAATCACGTTTTGGGAAGAAGAAAACAGAGAGCAACTAGCCATTATTTATTGAAGTAGCCAACCCAACTTGAAGAATGAAGAATTGAGCATAGAATAGTCAATGTAGAGATATGAAAAGAAAAAATTAAATATAAAAAGGGAAATCATCAGCAAATCTAATCTCTCTTCTTCTTCTTCTTCTCAGAGAAGAATGGCCAGATGGATTCAAGAGTCAGTGCCTTACTTGGGCATGATTTCAGCTATTGTAGCTTTAGCTGTTAGCCAGATTATAAGCAAAATCGCCATTTCCGATGGCTCCAGCTTTTACATCTTGTCTGTGTATTCTAATGCCCTCGCTACCCTTGTTCTTTTTCCCACTGCTTATCTCTTCCACAGGTATCATTCTCCTCAAACCTCTTTCTTTTTCTTCTCATTTCATTTGGGTATCTGATTTCATTGTATGTTTGCAGATCAAAGCGACCCCCTTTCTCCTTCTCTCTCCTCCCCAGGATTTTCTTACTTGCTTCTTTTGGGTAATTTCTCCATTCTTTCTTTTCCAAATATATGTTTCTACCTGCTGCTGTTGGGTTGTTAGAATTTGACATAAATTTCAAGACTATTCTAGATTTTAGGATGACCACTCACAAATTTATACTCCCTGCTTGGGCGACCGGCACGAGTTCCAAGGGGACATTTGTCATAGTTGCAGGGAATGACAAGGGTATAGGAATGGATTGAGCATGGGTATGGAACGAAAGTCATAGTTCTCAAATAACTGAATTATGGTACATTCTTTAGTTTTTAGGAATCAAAGTCACAGTAAAATCGTTCCAAACACATAATATAACTTTAATTATCATTATTCACCTTTCAAAGTAGCCAACCAAACGTCACCTGAGAATTATAGAATCTTATTGTATAATTGTCATGGAAAGTCTAATAAAAGTAAAAATGTAGAGACAAGTGTAATGAAAATAGTATTTTATTGAAAATTTGTTTCCAAAAATGGAAATGTTTAACTTATAGAGGACGTCCATTTTGACAAAATGTTAAATTTAAAACATATTGGTTCAAAAAATCATTATATTTACAAATTGGTTCAAAATATTTGTACTGCAACAATTTTTTTTTTTTTGCACGGAATTGTTTTTTTTTTTGCACGGAACTAATATGTAATTTGTGTCAATTTGTTGAACCATTTTGTACTTTTTCCAATTTACAGATACTATATTTACAAACTGATTCACAATATTTGCACAGAAGTACTTAATTAAAAAATACTATATTTACAAATTAATTCACAATATTTGCAGAAATATAATTTTTAACTATATAGAAGCATATATTTTTTCTTAATGGGGGACGGAGGTAGTATAGGTATGCAGTAATGGGGGGACAGAGGTTAATGGAATAGTGTCGGTGTTGCTTTGTTTCGTGTTGCACCTTATTCTAGATTGTTTGTGTAAACTTTAATAGTAATTAAATGTTACCATAATTACCAATTTACCATAGTAATAGCATGAAAGTTGTTTGTGATCATAATCTTTTTACTTCAAATTTTAATGATAAATGCACCAAAGAGGGAATACACATTTCTTTTTTCCCCCTTTATAGCATCAATTTGCTATTTGTTGAAAATGTTGATGAACTATTTTGAAATATCTTGCTTGCTAAGTTTGTGAGGCTAAGGTTTCAATTTCCTACAGAAAGTATGTAAGATATTATATTGCATCAGATTTTGGATATGTTGAGTGAAATAAATTTGGATATGATGCTAATTAACCTTATTGATTTAACTGCTAGAGGCTTTGCAGACATTGGTAGTTATGCTGGACTAAAATATAGCTCCCCAACGCTCAGTACAGCCATGTTGATTCTTGTTCCGGCTTTTACATACGTTCTTGCTATTATCTTCAGGTCCTTCTCTTTAGTTCCTTATCTGTTAGTTACTTGTGTTTTCACAATACTTGTAGCTAAATTTCCTGATGTTCTGTTCCAAGCATCATATGATATTTACCACTAGTCGTCTATGGGGTTGAAGATTTTCCCTTGTTGTATAATTGCGTTGCAATCCTCTCAAGCTCTATTGTTTGTGATGCGGGGAACACTTGGAAACAAACTAAAAGAATCATCCTACCAAAGGATGCTTAGATATTCTGAGTTTTGCAGTCAAATCTATGTAGAGTCAGAATCGTCCTAAATTCATGAAAAATGCCTTCTTGAATTTGGTTGTATCATTATTACATTGTGGAACACTCACATCCCTATTTTGCATTCATTGATTTAAAATGTTTGTTGTAGAATGGAAGAAGTAAACTTCCGAAGATTAAGTACCATTGCTAAATCCTTGGGTACTATAGTATCCATCTCGGGTGCATTTATTGTGACTTTGTATCATGGACCAGCTGTCCTCAATGCGCCGTTATCTTTTACAAAACTCCAGTTGCCATTGCCTCAGAATTGGGTCCTGGGAGGATTCTTGTTTGCCTGTTCAGCACTCGCGGTTGCAGCTTGGTGCATATTACAGGTTCGACTAAAGACTAAAGCGCTCACCAAATGTTAAATAAGACACTGAAATTGATTCCTTCTCTGTATCTTGTTTACCCTTGAAAATGTTACAGGCTGATATCTTGAAGATGTATCCAGCCGAAATGATCGTGGTTGCTATTTACTGCCTTTTTGTAACGATTCAATCCTCAGTGGTTGCTCTTATTGCAGAAAGAGATTTAACTGCTTGGAAATTCGATAAAAAGATTGGATTAGTTGCTGTTTTCTATTCGGTGAGCAAATGATATGGCATCACCATCTCAAATCTCAATCATACATATCTGGTAGAGCATGTGAGCATACAGAGATATATAATAGTCTTTGCTATTTCTGACTCTAATGAGGGACAGAGGGAGGGAGAAATTATTCTAAGTGTGTGTGAAGCTTAATTCACTTCAGCTGCACTTTTGCTAGCAAGATTTTATAAAAATAAAAAGGAAACAAACTCACAAGGTTTAGGCTAAGCTAAGCTGCATGTATAATTCTATACGAAAATGAAATTTGTGTCCATTTGCAAGTCCGTTCATCCTTGAGAAGATCTTTGAAATTCGTCATTGCAGGCTATCTTCAATATAGCATACAGGCTCTATGTTACTGCTTGGTGTATTTGGAAGAAAGGCCCCTTCTTCGTTTCCTTGTTTAAGCCATTAACGATTGTTGTTGCTGTTGTCATCGGTGTCATCTTTATGGGAGAAGCTCTCTACCTTGGGAGGTATTTACTTGAATTTCTACCCTTAGCTTTCACTTCATATGCTTTTGAAAAAGTGACTTAGTTTGATTTTTGTAGACAATATTTGAAAATAAACTATTTTTTGGCCAAATTCTAGAAGTTGGAAGTATTTGCTAATATTTGTTTCTTCAGCACTAAAATTAGATTCAGAGTAGTTTTAAGTTGGGCGACGCTTGGCTTCTCAGAATTACGTTAAAAATAAAATTTTAATCAGTTTAATGTAACACATAATAATCACTTTTGTGTGAAAGGAAGTGCTTATAAGCTATCACCATACACCCCGGGTTTATTTTAGACTGGGTTACACTGATATTTTCGAATCGTTTTTTGTGTTAACTTCAGTGTGGTTGGAGCGTTGGTGCTGGTTGCTGGTTTCTATGCTGTGGTGTGGGGAAAGTCTAAAGAAGGAAAGATAAATAAAGAAACAGAATCGAATGAGGCTCCTCTGTTGCAAGAGCATATCGAAGGAGTGTAACTTATTTTTTAATAGATTTTTAGCAAGTATAAATTGTGTTATTAAAAGAGCAGTATCCAGTCTACAAAAGCCCATCATAATTGTAAATCACAGGCCTGAATTCCTATGTTTTAAAAAGCGGAACCGGACGTTGAACCGGACACCTTAGAAATTTTGGTCGGACCGTAAATAAAGCGGTTGAGCCGGTATGATGTCATAATTATATAAATATATATTTAATATTAAAATAAATCTACCAAATGTCATACAAATATCAAATATGAAGCTAAATCCACCACAAATCTAACAAATTAAGAATCGAAAATTTTAACATTTAGGAGAAAACACGGGAAATAAATACCATGAGAAAGTTGGGCCCAAAAAAATGAACATATATATAAATGAGAAAGTTGGGCCCAAATTTCATTAATGGCCCATGAGACCTATATCTAAACCTAAAATTTCAGAAACCCACTTATCCACACTGTATTCCTGTTCTCTTCCTCCAGCGGCGCTGCCTCCTCGCCTCAACCTTAACCACCGCCTCCTCGCCTCAACCTTAACCACCGCCTCCCGTCTATTATACTCTTTGTAGTTTTGTTCTCTTTTAGTCTTCTTCCACGGATTTTCAGCGGCCAGACATCGCTAGAGGAAACGCGCCGCCGCTGCTGGAGGAAACGTGCCGCCGCCGCTGTTGGAGGAAACCCAGCCGCCACTGCCACCGCCAGTCTTCTTCAATTTTTTTTTTTAAATTTAACTCCTAGCCGCCGGTTCAAAGGGTCCGGTTCGACCCGTTTATTTCCGTTTTTGGCCGGTTCTCGAGCGGCTCAATAGTTGGGCGGTCCAAAGCTTTAGAGCCGTACGTTACATATCCCGGTTCGCGGTTCAACCGGTCCGACTGACTGGTCGGACCGGATTTTTAAAACATAGCTGAATTCCCACTGAATTAATTACCCAAGTTATGTTACAATATACTTTTCCGTTCTAGAGGAATTTGTACACTATCTTTATTTGGACGTTGTTTACTACTAAAAAAAAAAATTCAATTTGCGTGCATATTCACAAAATTATATATATATTTAATTATATGTTATTATTTTATTTTAAAATATATTTTTCTTAAATCATGCGAAATTTTAGGAATGCAAATTTTCCAATGGAGGGGGTATAATGTTTGTTTATGTTATAGTAGTTGAAATATATGAAATGTAGTGACATGATTATGGCTTGTGGTTGCCTTTTGATTTTGATTGATTTTAATTAAAGTGCGTTGCAGTTCCAAAACAAAATTGTTAGTTTAAAATTATTAAGCTGGATTTCTCAACACAGGAATCCATGCATGTTAATAATATTTAAGTCCCCAGTCTTCGCTGTATTTGAAGTGAGCTAATAACATAATGTTAAGTGACATGTACGGATTGCTAAATTAATAATCCATTATTTTTCTTGCTTGTAAACAAGATTGTGAAATCAATATTAAATAAATATATTTGATTAATACTTCAAAGTTAATTGTTCTCTGTACAACCAACGAAATGAGTTCTGCACATGAAACCTTTATTCAAGAAACCACACCTCACCTCGATCGATTACATGATAAATCATCTTGTTTTTAGTTGAAATCTGCAGTTTAAGGGAGAGAGAGAGAGATGGTGATTGAAAAAGCAGTTCCATATGTAGGAATGGTGGTAGTGCAGATAGCACAGGTGGGCTTGATGATAGCAGGAAAAGTATCTATGTCGAATGGCTTGACGACTTTCACATTTACCTTCTACTCCAATGCTTTGGCTTCTCTCATTCTACTTCCAATTACTTTTTTCATATACAGGTAATTAAACTCCTACTCAACACATTTTATTTAGTATGCCTCCATTGACTTCCTAATTTTTTGCTTGTAGATCAGCTCGTCCTCCTCCGCTTTTCCTCGCTTTCTTAACTGGGTTTTTCTTGCTCGGTTTTCTCGGGTATGAATCTTGCATATGTTTTAGAAGCTATAAATCAAATGAAACATGACTAATTGTGTGAAGGAAATAGGTTCTTGGTGCAGATATTAGGATATACCGGACTTATGTGTTCCTCTGCATCGCTTTCCACTACAATTCTCAACCTCATCCCGGGTTTCACTTTCGTGCTCGCCATAATCTTCAGGTGCACATACATCGATCACTTCTCCTACTTGGATTTAACAAACTTGTTAACTCATGGTTTTCAGGATGGAAAAGTTCAACCACAGAAGTGCAGCCACGTTGGCTAAGTCTTTTGGCACCATGGTGACAATAATTGGGGCTTTAATCATGACTCTCTATCGGGGACCTTCGATTTGGGGAGTTTCTCCACATAATGCTCTCACAAGTTCATCAGCCTGGCTTATTGGAGGATTGCTTCTTACCATTGACAGCATCGTGGCCTCCATATTCATCATTGCTCAGGTACTACGAAACTAGCTAGCTACGTAGTTCAAAATTGTTGATTCTCTCTCATTAGTTTTGTCCTGTTGGTTTCCAGGCATTAGTTGTGAAGAAATGCCCGTTCGAGCTCATTCTGATGCTGTTCTACAGCTGCTCCGTCGCCATTTTATCGGCTGCGGTAGCTTTGACAGTGGAAAAGGACTTGAGCGCCTGGAGCCTGAAATCTACAGCAACGTTGATCCCTATAATATACTCGGTAATCACACTTGAATCCTTCTTCTAATAATATTTTGACTTGAATCCAACTTTAGAATAAGACTCTTCTGTTTCATTTTGAGAATGACCCGCAAATTACAAGACATCATTTATTCATATTTGACCGATCCTGACTATCAAAACACTATGCTGTTATGACTATGAATACGCAAGAAGGCTTTCATTTTTGTTCATTCTTTTGTATAATGTTTTTAATGACAAGGAAGGGCCTGTTTGGGAATGTTTTCCAAGTATCCATCATAATGTGGTGTGTTAAAAAACGGGGTCCTCTGTTTGCATCGGTGTTCCATCCGTTGGGAGTCATTTTCGCCACTGCAATGGGTGTCATCATCTTGGGAGAGGCACTCTATCTAGGAAGGTATAATGTTTGAACCTCATGATTGAACATTGCTTGATAAAATTTGAACATATTCAATCTGTGACAGCATGCTCGGATCAGTGATCGTGGTCGTTGGATTTTACGCGGTGGTGTGGGGAAAAGCTGAAGAAGGAAAGAAGAATGGAGTAGAAAGCTTGGAATCAAATGGGAAGAGAGTGCCTTTGCTGTTGGACAAAACTGATGGGGATGAAGTGGTCTCTGCATAATAACTTGAAAAAACCCACCTGAACCGATTTCTTGCCTTTTCAACTGATGGAAACCGGTTAAAAGAGGTTTTCTATCTTTAAATCAGGTATCCACGACATTGACGAAAATATGTTGAGTAGGTCTTTTATGAACTTCAGTTTAAATAAATTTGTATCATGATTGTGTATAATTATTATCACTATTATAGCAATGATAATATATATATATATATATATATATATAATAGTGATATGTTGTTTATATAACTGTGATATTTGATTTTTGAGTTCAATAAATTTGAATTCACGCAAATTTTTGTCAAATATGTTTTTAAACATTTGATCAATGTAAGTAATAATTCCTTAGTGATTATATATTTTGATCATTAAGTGCATATTTTAGAATTTTAAAAATAGCTTTTAAAATATTTTTTGTAAAAGCTCTCTTTCACAATTTAAAAAAAATTAAAAATTGTTTTGTATAGTTTCAATACAGATACTAAATTTATATATCAAAAGCGATTCTTGGGTCTACCTGTTATGGAGCAGGATCAAATGTTGGGCTATGAACAAAGTGAAATATTTTTTTTTACGATATAATTAAATTTAAATGTTTTTTTATGTTAAATTTTAGTTCATTAGAATAATTTAAACCTTTTATGAGTTAAAGTGCGTTATTTGGTATCCCGTAGTTCAATATTTTTGTTTTAAAAAATTATTTTAATATAGTTAACTACTAAAAATGAAAATACTATTCTACTTTTTTATTGAGAAGAAACATTGTAAATAGAGTTAAGTGGGTTGGGTCAGCCCACCACACCATACTTAGAAAGAGAGTTGAACCAAAATTTTGTTGGCCTGCCCGTTTGGACTGAGAGTTTTGGCGATTGTGGTTGTGGCAGGTTAGCCGGCCTCCATTTTTAATTTATAATTTTTTATATATTGTTATTATTATAATTATTTTTTGGAATATATTATAAAGTGTATTTCGTAGATGATAAATTTAATTTATAGAAGTTTATGTTTATGAACTATAATAGGTAAATGAATTGTAAATTTAACATGTATGAAATTATTTTTGTGTGCACTCATTTAACAGCTGAAATTATTTACACTGAAAAATATGGGCTAAATACATGGAAAAGTGTAATTTAATTACACTAAAAAGTTTACACTGCTCTCAATTTTCAGTGTAAACTTTAAATATAATCAATTTTCATTTTTCAAAATATTGAGTTGATATTTTTAGTATTAAAAATTTCAACTGTTGAGGGTGTACATTAATGAATAATGAATTTTATCTGCAAAATATTGCTTTGTTTTAGTATTTTTGTAGGGAGTCGCCAAGATAAATTGTTTGGTATACATTTCATTTTGATGAATTTAATGTATTATAATGTTTAAAATACCTTTTTAATTTATAAATAAAATAAATATAAAAAATAAAGATGGACTGACTCGCTTGAAATCCATTGGATTGGAGGTTTTGCAGTACACATCTTTTTTGGTCTGCCCCACGTTGAGAGATGGACTTTTGTGAGTTTTGACTGCACCAACCCCACTAGTCCAACCTGACAACTCTAATTGTAGAGTCGACTCTCATCTGATATTCTAGTGTCTGTCGCTTGTGGATCCCAATTGTGAGTTTATGTAGTTGATCATGTTATACAAATTGTTAAATTTTGTGGTTTGTATTCTCAATTGAAACAATGAACTCAAATTTGAACTGAATATATGACTAGCATTTGTTTATAACATGCTAGAGAAAATTTTAGTGATATAAATGATGGTCGCCGAAACCGATTAGGTGTTTGACACCATTTGCCTGTCGAGACCTAGATCAAATCATCGAGAAAAATCAGCAAACATATTTTGCGCCGTGGAGACCGCTTAGGTAACCGCCGAGGCCGCCTTAGCCTGCCTAGACGACCATTACTTTTTTTAAAAAAAATACTATTATTTCAAGTTAAAGGTTAAAATTAACATTAAAAATAAAAATTAAATCATTAAATAAAAATTTAATTGAACTACTTCATAATCTATTCGTACCATGTATTTTGCCATTTTTGTATTTCATTTAGAAGGTGAACAATTTCGTATTAACATAGTTTTTATTGTTTTGTTGACTTATTACATTTTGTGAAAAATGTATTTGGTTATTAACTATGTTTTATATATAATTTATCGTATAATGTGTATTTTTATTAATATATGTTTATAAAAAATTTAACACTAGTAAAAAAAAATTTAATTTTTTTTTTTTGCACCGCCTTGGCGGTCTAGGCACTTGACACCACTCTGTTGCTCGACGACTGTCAAACGTCATTTGCACCCTTAGAAAATTTTGATTCAAATATTTATATAATATTAACTATTTCGATATCAATTTCAAATTAAACACGAGTATTTATATATCAATTTTAAATTAAATACAAATTGCATTTATTATATAAAGAATATCCCATTCAAAATCGATATTCAATATAATTTTACAATAAAAATGCAGTGGTATTCAATTCATTTATAGTAGGGGTGCAAATGAGTCAAGCTGACTCGCAATCCACTCGTGCTCGACTCGTAAAAGATTGAAATCGACTCGAATCAAATCGAGTCGAGTTCGAGTTCGAGCTTATAAATACTCGGCTCGAGAGTCTTGCGAGCCTAATCGAGCTTGTACAATATTCAATATTTTTTCATTATTTTTTTATATATAAATAAAGTTGTCAAGATCGAGTCGAGCCGAACTTGAATTTTAGACAAAAAAAAGCTAAAATATATTTAATATTTTATTTTATTAAAATAATAAAATTATCGAGTCGAGCCGAGCTCGAGTTTGTCGAGTTCTTAGCCGAGTCGAGCTCGAGCTAAAAAAATCAAGCTCAATCGAGTTCGAATCAAATTTCGAGTATTGCTTTCGAGTCGAGTTCGAATTCAGCACTAGTCAGCTCGACTCGACTTATCTATACCCCTAACTTATAGCCAGTTCGAAAATAGTAAACGACTGGAGATGACTTATATAATTAGGAAAAGGAAGTCCAAATGTCCAATAGCCTACGCATTGCGCACTATGGCAATTTGCAAGTAAAGGATTGAGAAGCGACATGAGGTGATGGTATTAATTATGATGAATATAGTTTTTCGTCTATTGGACGGTGGATCATTGTATCATGTAGGATTAAACACTAGCTTCGTATTTATCCACATTGCTTATTTTTTTACATAATTTTAAATGAGACCAAATTATTAAAAAAATAAATTAATTTTTACATCTCTTTACAAAATTCGAATTCTTAAAAGAGGTGAAATTATTTTCATAAACTCAGCTCTACATTAAATATTGTCCTATTATATAACCCATTAGGGTCGTCTGCATATTTTCTAGGTTGTATTTGTTAAGATGATTTACATGGGGTGAATTCGAATACTGTTCAAATAACATATACATAATATACAAAATTTAATTATCAAAATGAGTTAGGGAGCATTTGATATATTTTTTTTAATAGTAATAAAAATAAAAATAAATTTATAATAATTATAGTTGTTAGTGAGGATAAAAGATGTACACAATATTACTTTTCATCCTAATAACATAATCACTACCTTCATTTGATTATCTTATTTCTATCTTATAATTATCATCCTCAATCAATCATCCATGTCACAATCAATAATTTTTTTTATATTAATTTTTTAAAAATTGGAGCACAACACTAATATATAATCACCATAAAAACAAATACTCATTCAACGTATATAAGAGTAAAAAAAATATATATCATTCTCATTATCATTAAAATTTTAAAACTAAGTTATCCCACAAAATTTTAATAGTGTGCGCTTGATAACACAATTTTTTTAATCTACACATCCATTACTTTGTACACCAATCTAATATTTTGCATTGCATTCAATAATACACACATTGTGAATGCTCCGGTTCTACCCTTCCTTTTATAAATCTAACACACCCCTAAACCACTATAAAAAAAATTAAAAATTATTTAGATATATATTTTTCTACATGACTACTAGATTTTCAATAAAAAAATTCGAAATAAAGATTTTTTATGATTTGCCAATAAAATTTTCGAAAGATATAAGCATCACTATAAGAAATAAGTATTGCTATGAAATGATAACAAAAATTTATGTAGTAAGAATTGCCTACAAAATTTTCTAATTAATTATATAGATATTTTATTTCTTGCCCAACAAAGAAATTTCGTTTGAAAGTTTTTGTATTAGGTAATAATTAATATGTTCACTAAGAAAATTTATTTTGTAGACAAATTGTTTAAGGAATGAAGATGAGGCACATGATTAGAATATTTTATAGGCAAGTCGATCGTAAGCAATTCCTTATGAAAATTTATTATTGAGAAAATTTCGTTGATAATTCTAATTTCGTAGGACTTCTTTATTTTCTTATAGTGCATCTTCATTCTTTATATTTGTTTGTAGATTGTTTGTAGCCTTTTGGTAGCAAATTATCTATAAATATATTTTCTAGATAAATTATTTGTTGATTGAGGAATAAATGTATCTATATGATTATAAAATTTTATGGATAATATATATATATATCACACTACAGATTTTTTTTGTTGGGAATTTCATAGTCGTATTTATTTTCTAGATAATTTTTACTCTTTGGTGAACACCAAAAAAGTTATTATGGATTTAATTTTATTGCTAAATTTAAGCATGTATGCTGAATGAAATGAATGATTTATTAGTCTTCTAATATATATAGTTGGATGCGAATTAAGTCGTAGACATATTTTATTATGTCGTTCATATGGTAGTACACTATGGTCTATATTTTACTACGTATGTTGTCCAATAATAGTAAATGCAGAGGTATGCAAACGGGGTCAAAGCATATTCACGGGCAGTGATCCAGAAATCGGCCTAGGCGGCCTCTTGCCGACCCGATTTCTACAAAATCGACAATTTTAGGGATTTTCGGGGTTAGACGGTCCAATATTTGTATTTTTATATTTTTTTAAAAATAAAAAAATTAAGCGGCCCGATTACCGATTTTCGACTTCTACAACCTTGTTCACGGGCCGGGTCGGATCGGTCCATTTGCTAATCGGGCCTATAAAATATGGTCCAACCCATTCTAAAAGTCGGATAGGCTGGGCCGGGCCAAAATTATCAACTTTTATATGTAAACTTGCTCATCGGGTCAAGATATATTCATTGATCGGGCCGAGCTGGTCCATTTTTTAATTGGACCTGTAAAAATTGAGTCCAGCCCAGCCCAGCCCAAATATCGGGTAGGCCAGACCGAAATTGTCATCTCCAAGTAAATGTACAAAATAAATGCCGCGGCTTTGGTCGCTCCATTTTAGCGAGTTAGAGTCATGATTAATTATGTTAAGAAAATTAAAGTGCGAACAATATTTTCTTTATATCATTTGAAAGGACAAAATGCACAAGAAAACTTGTAAAAAATGTTTCTGATATACTGGTTCTTCCCTCTATATTCCTTCAATATTTTTGATATGATTTTCGAGAGTTGAAATTTTGTGGGTTAAGGTATATATGTTTTGTTTTTCAAATTTAATGAATGGGTGTAAATATGTTCGGGAAGATTATGTATATAATTTTAAAGAGTGGGTATTATGTATGTAACTATACACGAAAACATGATCTGTGTATAACAATTTGACTCAATGTAAATTGTTAATAAATGAATAGTTCGGATCAAATCACAATTTGAATCAAGTCAAAATTAATACACATAGATTCAATTTATGTACTATCTTTATATATTACACATATAGTGTTTTGCCAATTTTAAAATGTGATGTGATAATACACCATGCATATTAAAAATAAAATCTTATATCAATATGCATCAAATATACGGTGTACATGTTAAAATATTTTAATAATATATTAATTATTTTTACTGAATAATTTAATTGTTTCACTACAAAAAAAGCGGGTTTTACCGACCATTTTTTACCGACTGACTATGACTAATGGTCAAACCCTAAATTTTTCGACTGAATACCGACCGAAAAAGCGGTCGGTAAAATAAAAATAAATTACCGACCGCCTAGTCGGTCGGTAAATTGTTGACTGACAATATTACCGACCGA
>JAPKLY010000165.1:816066-843273 GCA_026898435.1 Prunella vulgaris | reverse complement strand
ATTCCCTCAACTCTTACCCCTCCTCCGATGTAGAAAGTCAACTCTCCGATGTGAGAAAGACATTGGAGAAATATCAGACAAATGATAAGCGGATGAAGCAAACGGAGGACCTGGCAAAAATGATGAAGGCTTGGGTTGAGAATGCCTCGAGAACGATGGGTTGGAACGTCCCAAAATTTCCTGAGATTCCACCAGAAGAACCTGAGGATGATGAGGATGAGGAGGCTGTCGATCTTGGTGACGACGACAACTTTAATTCCTCAGAGTAGTTTTTTTTTTTTTTTTGTTGAACAATGAATTTTTTTTTGTTGAACAATTTCATTTTATTTATGTTGGATGTTTTTATATTGGATGCATGTTGAGTAATTTTATGTTGAATGTTTAAATTTTAGTAGTGTAAAATAATTAGTTTCAAATTAGAAATAAAAAAGAAATTATGTTGATGAGGTAATTAAAAAAAATCCAAAGAAAGTGAAAATTTTGAACGAATTGTATTTGTATTTTTAAATTGAACAAATTAATAAATTTTTGTAATGTTAAATAATAAATTTACAACATTATAATATTTATTGAAATATATATATATATATATATACATATATACATAAACAAATTAGAACCAACAAGCAATTAATTAGAAGCATTTAAAAAAAACGTGACTCCAAAATTTGGAGTTAAATACAATTAATTGCAAAAAATGAACAAATTAATAAATTTTCGTAATATTAAATAATAAATTTGTAACATTATAATATTTAATGAAATATATATATACATAAATAAAACAATACTCATTTAATTAGAAGCATTTAAAAAAAATGTGACTCAATTTGGAGTTAAATACAATTAATTGCAAAAAAAATGAACAAATTAATAAATTTTCGTAATATTAAATAATAAATTTTTTACATTATAATATTTAATGAAATATATATATACATAAATAAAGTAGAAAAATACTCATTTAATTAGAAGCATTTTAAAAAAATGTGACTCAATTTGGATTTAAATACAATTAATTGCAAAAAAATGAACAAATTAATAAATTTTTGTAATATTAAATAATAAATTTTTTATATTATAATATTTAATGAAATATATATATACATAAATAAAGTAGAAAAAAAATACTCATTTAATTAGAAGCATTTAAAAAAAAGTGACTCAATTTGAAATTATATACAATTAATTGCATAAAAATGAACAATAACGACAAGTGCCCGAGTGGTCACTCCATCTCTGAGACGTCCAGAGGTCGCATGTTCGACCCCTCACAGGTGCGAATTTGGGGAATTAAATCTGAGCCACAAATAAATAATGCGGTGCATGTGCTAATATGTTGGGGGCTTGGCCAAGTGGTTCGAGCCCTGCTAAGCCACACTGGTGGTCTGGGTTCGAACCACCTTCGCCCCAAAAAAAAATTTCACGATTAATCGGTCGCTACACAAAAAACAAAAAAAATTAAAAAATATAATCATTTTACCGACCACCGTGTTCGGTTGGTAAATCTAATTAGCGACCGTTTTTGGTTGGTAAATCGCGAATTTTTTGTAGTGTTTCACTTACTTACTGCACATTTCAACAACTGAACAAGAGACATGGCCATATATATATATATAATTAGAAGGTTTAGCTTGCAAGGGCTTAGATCAGCAAGCAAGTTGACAAGAGTCCACGTACGCACTTACCATTTTAAATTTAATATTATTTGAGGAGAGATGCACCATACCATAGTGACGATCGAAATGTTAGGTCTTTCGTCTGATGAAAAAAAAAAATGAATTAATTTATTCTGCTGATGCACAAAAAATAGAAAAACGAAAGAAAGAAAAAGACACTCGAAACATTAAATAAAAGCTAAATAGTATCCTTAATCCTAAATAAACAATTGTTGAACAAACCTTGGAGCGAATCAAACGACTAATCAGAGCACTGAAAATATTACAATAAATGTATAATTAATTATTTTACTAATTCTTATCACCCTTTCACGCACTAAAAAGATATATAGGCATCGAACCAACATCTACGTAATCAGAAGGGCCCAAAATGAATAATCAACTTTAATTTTTGTGGGCCCTTAATTGATATAAACCATGCATGCACAAAAAAGAAAACCAAAATAGCAAACCTTATAATGATTTCATCTTATAATATATGCATGGACTATAAAACAAAAAGGAAAATCACTTTTTGTGTTAATTTTTCGTTAAATTGGGACAAAAATTAATTAATATATATAATTAGAAGTCTAAAGTTTCTCGTGAAACGGGAAAATTAATATATTATATATATATATGTGAATTTTATCTACATATTGATGTCGTATTGACTTCCCTAACGTATGCATGGGACATCACCCGAGTAGCAAGTTCCCCTAAGTAGCTTCACGTTCCCATGAAGGGTTACCCTCCATTTTCATTCTCTCTCCTCCTTTTGGAAATTATAGCCGTTCTCAACATTATAAATTGGAGGACTTCATGTAGTACTTCAATATCGACCATTGAAGGGAGAGAGAGAGAGAGAGAGAGAGAGAGAGAGAGAGAGAGAGAGAGATGTGTAGTGGATTGAAGGTAGCATCAAGAGAGGTGGTGCCGTACGGGGCCATGGTGATGGTGGAGGGTTGCATTATTGCATTGACCATATTGGCTAGCACCGCCATTGCTAGAGGAATGAGCCCCTTTGTCTTTGTTGTGTATACTAATGCCCTTGGATCAATCATGCTACTCCCTTTTTCATTCTTTTATCATATTAATAATAGGTATATATATGCTAATTAATTATGTATCAACTAATTAATAGTACCTCACATTTATGCACACATGCATCTACATGATAAATATTATGTACGTTATACGTCACACACACACTCACACTCACTCACACACACACACACATATATATGATAAGCAGATCGGACGGTGTAATTAATTAACTATGTTATCATCAAGAAATTAATTAATTAATTATATCGATATGCATGTCTAATTATTTAATTATGTGGAACTCAAAATTCGAAATGTACGTATTCAATTATACATCGACATGCATGCATTCCTCACATACACGAATGGTAGTTGTATTGTACTTGAAAAAATAGGATTTTAATTCGTAACACCTAAATCATGATATTTATACTACTATTTTCTCAAAATTTCAGACCAGGAGAGCCATTCTTGACCTTAACTTTTCTCGTGCGAGTCTTCTTCCTTGGTTTCATAGGGTTTGCTCTCTCTCTCTCTCTCTCTCTCTCTCTCTCTCTCTCTCTCTCTCTCATTCCTTTATATATATAAATATAAAGGAATTATATATATTGATGAATTTTGTAATTGGTGAAATTAATTTGCAGGATAACAATAGCTCAAAACCTAGCTTTTGTTGGGTTAAGCTACAGTTCTCCCATCGTTGCATGTGGCATGGCCAATCAATTGCCTGCTTTCTCTTTTATTTTGGCCATTATCCTCAGGTCTCTTAATTAATATATAATTAATTCATTTTCTTGATTAGCATGTAAATTCATCCAAGTTGTATGAAAATACTTCATAATAAGATTATCATAAACCAATTAAAGTATCAAACATTTAATTAGTTGTATCAAAATTTTCATTAAATGTATCAAAATTAAAATTGGGGTCAATAATATTACGTTATAGATTTTATTAACCTCGACTTTTGGTACATCGGCTAAATATTTTGATATACTAAACCAAATAATTGATACTTTAAAACAATTTTAATGATTATAAACTTATAATCATGAACTATTTTCACACAATACATACTCTATTTCAATTCAGTATGTATAAATTTTGGTCGTATCCTTGATTTGGCATAGGGGGGAAATATGGTAAATATTAGTATACTTTTCTTACCATATGATCAAAAGATATCGAATTTATCAAAATTTATTATATCGATTTTTTTTGTATGATAACGATAATTTTTAATACGATAACAGTATGACGAGCAAATTTTCGATATACAGTACCGCAAACCCCTAATTTGGCATATTGATATACCGACTCATTAATTTGTTATGTTATATATATATATATATATATATATATACTATATTTAATTTAATATTCGTAGTTAAATCTTTATTAAAGCTTAATTTAAAATATCAAAGTTCATTATTTACTTTCCTATAAGAATTAAACAAATAATTGTCAACGAAATCTGAAATGCCTACAAAATATTTCAACAAAAGATTTAAATTCTATTGTAGAATTAATTTCCTACAAATTATATACAAAAATTTCAAAATGGTGCATGTAGACTTCTTACTTCCTCATTAACCTACAAACAATGTTGATATTAATTTGTATACGAAATGAAATTTGTACAAAAATTAAATAGGCAATTTTTTCTGTATCTTTCCTAAGGGTATGTTTGGTTCGTAAGATAAAAGTATCTAACCGTAAAAAATATGCATATTTTTTACGGTTAGATACTTTTATCTTATGAACCAAACATACCCAAGATACCTATATAAATATTAGGCAACTTGTAAAAATTTTATAGGAAATTTAGTAGCTATATTGACATCTGTCAATATAATATATTACATATAGTCAATGAAGACATAAACATTAGAAATTGGACTACTGTGAATAAATTTCACTGTGAAAATCATTTAAAAGGTATGGATTATTTTATACAAGTAAATTAATTAGTTACTTCACTAAAATATAGTTTTGAAATAGTAGAACATAAAATACTAGCACACCAGTCACTAAATAATATTGTAAACTATATATATATAGAGCTTGGAATTGCTTATAAGCTTTTTAAAATTATTGATAAGCTGCTTAAAAGTTTATAATTAAGCACTCTCAAAGTGTGCAGTAAAATAATAGACTAGCACTTTATAAAATTTAAAAATAAATTTTATACCACTAATTAATAAGCTGAAAAAAAAAAAGTAAAAATTCCTCAACTTATTTTCCTAATCATCTTTACTTCGCCGCATACCCCGCTATCCCTCCCTCACTCACTGTCATGCAACAGCACCACTATCTAAGTATAAAAAATAAACAGAAGTAATAATTTTTATATATATTGAAGTAAAAAATTAACAAATATGTAATATATATATATATATATATATATTATAAATTTTCACAATATCGTATAAGTCAATTTTACAATTAAACAGTACTTTAGCAATTTAAAAAAATATTTTTGTAAGCTTTTAAATTAATTTATAAATTATTTAAAATAAATTTAATTAAGCAGACGGTAGCTTAAGACTTTTTAGTTATGCAAAATGACTGATTATTCACAAAGTGTCATATAAAAATTAAAATATACGATTGAATATAATTAATTAAATGTGTGATGATTGTGCTGTTGTGCAGGAGTACAAAATTTGATTGGAGAAGGTCAGGGAGCCAAGCAAGATTAATAGGCACAATAATATCTGTGGGGGGCGCAATTTCCCTCGCTCTTTACAAAGGTCCTACTATCAGAATATCAAACCTCCACTCATCAATATCTCATCCAGTACTATACTCTTATTAGTCTTCACTTCAACACATGAAAATTGGGTCCTTGGCTCTATTCTCTTTGCTGCTTCTTCACTTACTCTAGCCATCTGGAACATTCTTCAGGCCAGTCGTCTACCTAATTAATTATATATTCATTTTCATTTATTTATTTATTTAATTTGATTTGGATGGATGGATGTGCAGGTGGGAGTTGTCAAAATGTGTCCAAATATAATGAAAATACTGTGTTTCTATAGCTTATTTGGGGCCATCCAATCAGTTGGAGTTGCACTCTTGTATGAAAAGGATCCTAATGCATGGAAATTGGAGCTTAATTTTCAACTCCTTCTCATCATTTTAACAGTAAGATACATAACATTAATTAATGTGTTATTTTACATATCATTCAATAATTGCGAAAATGCATGCATGATACATGAATATATATTATTTTTAATTATGATTTATTTATATTTATTAATCATATTCGTTCGTGATAGATATATAGGATATGCTATTAATTTCCCTCAGTAATAAATAAATAAATAATATATATTCATCTTGATTTTGTATAAAAAGAGGAATTGATGTATATATATATATATATGCAGGCAGTGTTCGGTAGTGTGATCCGTAGCAGTGTACAAATATGGTGTAGCCGATTAAAAGGACCTCTCTTCGTACCCTTTTTCAAGCCTTGCGGAATTGCTTATGCCAGCACCTTTGGAAGTTTGTTCTTTCCTTATACTTTCCACTATGGAAGGTAATTAGCTTTTAACCAATTATTTTTTATTAATCTCTTATATATCTTGCATTTTTATTAATTAATTAATGCAATAAATCGTACTTCAACGTAAAATGTTAATTGCTAAATCAATCCTCTACCTATTTACTTCCTAATTTATCATTTTCATCGCTTTTACTATTCATTTTTTGACTTACTCGATCTTTATACATTTATATTATAATTTGATTTTAAAAGTGCCAAAAAGGAATTTTTTTTGTTTTCTCTTCGTCACATCATGTATTATATTAATTATTTTAATATATGTGTCCAAACCAAACAAAAAGTTAGAGTGGCGGAGAGAGTATATATAAAAAATAAAATTCATACAGAGGTGTGAAATCAATTTATTTATTTGATCTCTATACTCTCGATATTGGGCATGAAATAGACTCAATATCATAAAACTTTTTTTTATTTCATTTAGATATTTGAATTTATATACAAATATAAAACTTATTTATTTATTTTAGACCCAATAATATATTGGTGGCATCGAGTAGGTCTCCAGTGAATTTGAGTTCACATTAACTCATATTAATGTTATGTCTAATTATTATCAATATTATTCATAAATATATTCTTAATTTTATAACAACAATAGCATATATAATAATAATAATAATAATAATAATAATAATAATAATATATATACATAACATTAATGATATTTAATGAAACTGAATTCGTGTCAAGTTGGATTTACATAAACTTTTATCCTATGTTTTAAAAGCGGAAGCGGAAGTTGACCCGGCCACCTCAATATTTTTGGTCGGACCGGGTTCAACCGGGTCTAACAATTTTTAAAGCGGTTGAACCGGTGTGACATCATAAATGCATAATATGTAATTATAAATATTTATATATATATTTTCTAATAAATTATATATTTTATGAATAAATTTTATTGAAATAATAAATTAAAGTTAGATATATACTGGAGGAAGGTGGAGACTTAGAGTTGTGTTTTCAGTATGTGAAATTATATCTATTATCTAGGGTTATGAATTAAAATTAGACATTATATTATTAAATTATATTTAATATGTATTATATATATAATTAATTTAGTTAATTCTGTGTAAAAAAATACAATTTTATCAAAAAATTAGTCAAAGCGCCGTTTCGGCCGGTCCAACGAGTGACCGGTCCGACCCGGTTTTTACCGCTTTTGAGCGTTTTTCAGGCGCTTTTGAAATTGTCCGGTCCAACGTATTAAAGCGGCCCGGATAGGTGTCCGAGTAGCGGTCGGACCGGTCGGACCGGCCGGTCCGATCCGCTTTTTAAAACACAGCTTTTATCCAGTGGCATCCGTGTTGGAACTGATAATTTCTAGGGGTACAACTATACCCTCAAATTGAGAATTTTGTATTACTATATATACTGCAGGGATTAGTCAAGTATGCATCAGTTACACGGTGCAACTCAAGTTCATTTTTAAAAAGTTAAACTATAAAAAATGCACTTTTCAGTAATAAATTATTTAACTTTTTAGTTATAAACTGTTTAACTTTTTAAAAATAAACTAGAGTTGCACCGTGTAACTGGTGCATAGGAGACTTACTCGTACCGCAGGAAGAAGAAAAAATGTAATTACAATTTATATATCATCTACCTATCGCACTTTTAAATTGAAAATATGTCATTTTGTAGCATAATGGGAGCAGTCATATGTGGAGTGGGGTACTACACCGTGTTGTGGGGACAGATAAAAGATGAAGAGATGACCAAATCCGACGGTTCTAAAAAGATTTCGTCGGTGGATGAAAGGGTCCCACTTCTGCAACAAGATTCTGAAGTGTGAATGATGCTATTAAGAAGGAGATCCAAATGTACAAATAAAGCTTCATTTTTCACAAGAACATGATTGTTATCTGGAGGGGTTTTTTTTTTTTATTGCAGCCCCCAATTTAAATCATGCATTACGCGCTTCTATGTGGAATATGATTGTTATTTTGTTTAAAAAATTTAAAAATTTGGTATATTGTACTTTGTAACTCGTATTTATTAAATATGCTCTTCCCTCAAAACATGAATGGTGAAACTAATCTTTACTTCAAATTTCATATTCGTTAGTTTACAAAAAATAATAATAATACACTGAAAAAAGACACTTAAAAATACACTAATACTAGATTTAATTAGTTATGTAGTGAAAAATGTTCAAAAGTCCAGCATGCATTAAAAGTCCCTGAGTACAAGAAGACATTTTATGGAGAAAGACAATTAATTATTCTCTCTCTCTCTCTCTTTTTATGAGAATAAGTGGCCATTTTTGCAAATTTTCCTAAAAAAGCATATCATATACTCCCTCCGTATTTCTATAAGTTGCTCGTTGCTTTTGGGCACACGAATTAAGGTAAAAGTGAAAAAGTACAAGTGATGTGATGGAAAAAGTGAAAAAGTATAAGTGATGTGATAGAAAAAGTGAAAAAGTATGAGTGATGTGATGGAGAAAAGTGAAAAAGTAATAAAAATAGTGTAAAAAGTATTAAAAATAATAATAAAGAAGTGAATAGTAGTTTCCAAAAAAGGTAAAAGAACAATGAATAACTTATAGAAAGACGGACGAAAATGGCAACATGAGCAACTTATAGAAAGACGGAGGGAGTAATTCATTTCCGTTGCGCAATTCACTTATTAATTAAGTCATGATTCAAGACTTACATAACAACTAAGACACAAACATGATCATCTTTTTCAAGAGATCAATTTCAAAATTAAAATAACCCCATACCAATTTATTCGATCAACCACGAAAATAAAAATAAAACATAAACAAAAGGGTATGGTGGGGTGGGGTGGGGGGCCCTAAGGGTTGGCAAGGATAAAAGCGTCCAAATCCTGGAAAGTCTTGACGGCAAAATCCTTAATGAGATCCGGGTTGTGGGATTCATCGCTGGTCTTATCAAATTCGCACCACCATTTCAGTGTAGTTCCATCGCTACCCCCCTTTGGGCCCACGCTAAGGCCAGCCTTGAAGTTTTTGTAGTAGTTCAACACGTCCCCTTCTATCACGCTGTAGCTCAGGCTTTTCTTCTCTTCAACCACCGTTTCTATTTTCTCCTTTACCGATGAAATTGCTGATAATCCTGCATGCCCACCAACAATTAATTTATACCTAATTTATGGGTTTTATAAAGTGTAGAGTTAGTCTTTCGTTTCGTACATGGTATCAGAGCCTACTTCTATAGGTAGATCCACACATCGAGTAGAGAGGTGGCTCTGATACCATACCATATATGAATGCACTTAAAACCCAGATTGTTAGTGATAGGACTGCTCAGACTTATAAGTCCACCCAAAACCACACTCACTACGCACCTTGATATAATTATTATTAGTACTGGTACCTGGTGGATATTTGATGAGACGAATAGAGTTGGGGGACTTGCCATCGCCCTCAAGAACCTCAATCCCCTGGAACAAATGAGGCAATGCTTTTGGGAAGACAGTTGTGGAGTCCCTTATGTTGGTCCACACCTTTTCAGCATTGCTTTTCAACTCCACCTCTACCTCGATCTTTGATGCCATTCTCATATGCTGGTTTGAGGTTATTACATCACATGTTGACCCTCTTTATATAGCCTCACTCACACCTTCCTCCTCCCATCTAACATCTACACTATTGTTACATTAATTCACTACAAAATAAATAGCCGCAACAACCTACCTACCATTTAAAGCATGCATGATCTCCTATATTTAATTATAATCAATTAATTTCTGTTCAAAATTTTAGTGTGTACTTCCTCCGTCCCAACATTTTCTTTATTGGTGGAATTTCACGCATATTAAGAAAAAGTGAAGTATGTGAGTGTCAAGTTAAATAATAAAATATAAAAAGTGTGCTTTATTGACTTTTGTGAGTGTGAGTTGTTTCCTTTTTTGGGGTGTGAAGAAAGAGTTGGGACATCCATATAAAGAAAGTGTGAAATTTATCTTGGGAAAGAGGGAGTATCTTTTGTTACACCCTCCCTCATAATTCACTTAATTATAATTTCCATATATCGATCCTACCTCTACTATGTTTATGTTTAGGTTTAGGTTTAGTTTGCTTTCGTTGGATTAAAAGGGATTGATATTTTTATCTCATTTATTCTATGTTTAGCGTGTGTGATACCGATTCATGATAAAAATTTATCATGTATTATCAAATGGAAATGGACTGGTCCAATTATCCCATGCAGAAGGGATCATTATTTACCAATCATATTCTTTTTTTTAACCCTATCAATCATATTCATGAAAAGGTATTAAATTTGTATTTTCATTTTTTTTCTATTTAAATATTTTTATTTACTAATAATTGTCTTGGAAAATAAATAGTGTTGGATCGAGCTAGCTAAATAGAAGAAAAAAAAAAGAACATTTATATATTGATTCAAGAAAGTGATTATATTTACAATATTAGTTCAAAATATTAATTTGTACATACACATAAATTTTATTCTGCACAAAAGCATAATTTTGTTTTACAAAACTAATTTATAATTAATGTTACTTTTTAAATAATTTTGTAATTTTTCTAAAAAAATACACTCACTAATTTATGAAAATTAAATACCGACACAACCAGCAGCTCCAAAACTGTGCGCACCTCCTCCAAATCAAAGTAGACGCTGCATTAATGTTTCTGCTACCGGCCTACCAATATTTGTCCATTAATTAAATATTGAATGAGTCGATTATTTTGTTCTACTCTTTTTGTTATTTTATTTTCAGAATATTTAATTAACACGCACATATATAATAATATATAGACTACAGATTAATTTCAGTGATAATATCATCTCTGCAGGGACATCTTATTCCATGAAATTAATGGATCTATACTTAGATTCATAAATATAAGACTTTACCAATCTAATCCATTTGATTAATTTCTTAATAATACTAATGGAGTTATGTCTGAACAACAATATCATTTCGTACAACAATAGTGAATCTAAGATTTTAAATTTCAAAACACAAAAAATACTCATCAAAAGAAAATTTTATGTGAGATCGACACATTGTACTTAGTATATATCACTAATTCTAAGATAAAGTGTATAAATTATTTAAAATTTTTAATCTTGAAATGATACATTTTTTATTAAGACTTGCTCTTAATAAAATACTACTATTTACTTTCAATTAATTAGTCATAACTAGTTGGCCAATTAATATTAACTTGTATCAATTAAGGATCAGTAGTTGTAATTAAGAATAAGTGAGTCCAATTAATTAATTTGTCTTCTATTTATTAGGTCGATGATTTGATTAAGTAGCTAGTACAAAAGTTTAAATGATCAGAATGCGATGAGAGAGATGACAATTTCACTCTATATCTTACGATTTGCAGCTTAATTTATATATCCACACCAACCCTACCTCTTTCATGCATAAATTAGGTACATACATTGTACAATGGCGCATGCAATAATTCTTTTTACTTAATGCTCTTATAGTTTTAGTTATTCTAGGTAACTAGAATTATAATTGAGATCAATATTAATTAATTAATCTCTCTCTCTCTCTCTCTCTCTCTCTCTAACTTTGTGTTTTGATTTTAGAACTTTACAAATAATTTTTTGCACAAGTATTGGACTAGTGCATACTTAAAATTTTAATTAATAAAATAATTCTAATGATTGATAAAAAAAAGTTTAGGCTGATACATGAGAAAACTCCTGAACAAGAGAGAGGCTAGCTGTTATTTTTCAGGATTAGTGGAGATATAATTTAGATAAAGAGATTATAATAATGGCAAAAAAAGGTCTCAATATTCTCAAATTCATTTCATGTTAAATTTATAGAGTGTGTTGGATAAGATGCGTGTGAAATTAATTACATGAACTGAACTGCTGGTCATAAATTAATAGTAGTAAATAGTAATAGATGGATTCATGAAAATGTCAGTAAGTGGGTCCGAATTTATAAAGGCTTCGGCCACTGCTCCAAAACTGTTTGATTTCTATCGCCTCAACTAGTCTAGGTTGTTGAAGCTATTTATTACTGTTTGAAATTGTACGCAACAATTTATAAGAGTATTAGTTCAAAAAAATATTTATATTTATAAAAAAAAATTATCAATAAAAGAGAGATTTTAAAAATGAAGGGCATACCCAAAAGTTTTATAAAAAAAAGTACAATTTTCATCACCAAAATTCTAATCTCGGACATATAACCCAATCTTCAGACGATACATTAGGAAACATCATTTCTTTTGTATACAACCAGCTCCAAATTCTTGATTTCAATTCGAAAACAACCTTGTGATAATTATCCAACTTTTTGTTCTAAAAAATTATCTCATTTCTCCATTTATAAATTAGTTCATACATATTTTTTTCTGCATAAAGTCAATTTGTAATTAGTATCAATTTTGTAAACTATTTTATAAATTTTCCTTTATAAAATACTACCTCCAACCCCCAAAAGTTTGTCATACTTTTGAGGGCACAATTTTTTTTTAAAAAATATAATGAGTAGAATGTGTAAGATAGATATTGTGATGTAGAGATTTTGAGGGTGAAGATTTAAAGGAATATTTTCATTTTTGGATATGCAAATTTTTATAGAACAAACTAAAAAGGAAAAGTATGCAAACTTTTGTGAAATTGAGGTAGTAATTATTATTTTAAAAAATAGTGAGAGATAGCTTTACAAATAATTATTCTAAAAACTATTTTTATTGCCTCAAAACAAGCATTTATAATTGCATATATCTATCTTTGGAATCCAAATTCCTAAGTGTCAAGTCGATTTTTTTGTGCATGATTTCAAATAAAGAAAAAAAATTATTTAAAATTTGTTCATAGTATAAAATTTATATCAAATAAAGATACACTTATTTATACTATTTTGCTTACTCACTAATACTATAATGTAAAATGTAATATGATACTAGTGAATAAAACTAAGAGAATCAAAATATACATTTTGTGATACAAGTTTCATACTATAAAACCAACTCATAGAAGTTTTGTGAATTTTTTTTGATTAAATTCCCTCCGTCCCGTCCTTACTTTTACACTCGCTTATTTTGGACATCTCAATATTAGTTTCACACTCCAAAAAAGAAAATAATTCATACTCACAAAAGTCAATCAAGTATGCTCTCAATCCCTGAGCAATTTTCACCTTAAAGGGTGGCACACTTTAGGGAAAAAAATGTCTTTTTTAAAATAAAATAGTAATATATTGATAAATATATGTATAGTTTTATGAATTTGCACGTAAATTGATATTTTCTTAATAATGTTCAAATTTGTGTGAAAAGTTCAAATTAAAAAAATGTGTAAATTCCTATGAAATGAAGAGAATATATTTTTTTATCTAACCCCCTCACTAAATCTCATTTTCTTAATATATACCACTTCACACATGAAATAAACTCTAAGACGGAGAAAGTACAATTTATAGCATACTTTTCCTTACTCTCTCCGTCCCCTCTTAATTTTCATATTTAGAATAAAATGTAATTTAAGAAAAATTATTTTATTGACTTTTGCACCAACGAATGGAATTTTTTTTGGAATAAATAGGTATTGTGGATAGTGTTTTATTTTCTTTTTTGTAATGTCAAAGTCATTATGGGACGTCTCAAAATAAAAGTGTGAAAGTTAATAAAAATGAAAAAAAATATCTAATAAAGAGCAATTTTTCTGTAAAAATAAAAATAATTTTTTTGATAATAGCAAACATCACTTTTTAAAAATAAATTTAGATTATAGGTACACCTCATACAAAAAAAATGCTTTTTTATAATATAATAATTTCATTATCAATTACCCCTCCACCAACTATAAACTTTCTATTTTATTTTGATTAAAATAAATCTCTCTCTCTTTTTTTTTTACAATTTACCATTTACTTTTCAATTTTCATCTTCGTTACTCTTTAATTTTTATTATAATATTCTACTTTTTTTATCACACTACTCCCTCCAATATAAATATATTTTCATATGTACATATATTAAGAAAAATATTAGTTTTTTTATAAAACTTAAAAAAAAGTTTGTCTTTCTCATTAAAAAAAAAAGATATGTATCTAAATATATTGATGACATCAGGAGCAAATTTTTAAAAAAAAAAAAAAATGCAACTAAATTACATTAAAAAGTATAAAATATCATAAGCCATACGTCTAACTCCTAAATAAAACTTTACATTTTGTTGGACACGTATTTAAAAAAACTTATTAACTTTTTGGGCCAATAAATAAAGAATATTTTAAAATAAAATAAATATTCTGAATTTTTTTAAAATATGAAATTTATTATGGGATATTCTTGAAAAAAAAGTAAAATTTAAGTTGGAAGTGAGGGAGTATAATTTGCAAAGAAAATGAAAGGTAAAACGAAATTATTTGAATGGGAAGTAGCAGTATTTTTAACAGGATAGAGTGTAACCAAACATATATATACAAAAGTTGATTTCTACTCCCTCCGTGAACAAGTATAGTATGCATTTTGGTTTAATACGATATATCGGTAGTTATTGTAGAGTACAATGAAATCTGTTTACAAATAACAATATTTCCATATATAATCATAAACATTTTACTCATAAATCGATCACACAATATCCTATAATGTTCTCTGATATATCACATTAAATCATGTGTAAATAAAATTACCATATATTATAAACGGAGAGAATTATCTCAATATTCAATATTCTGTTACGATCTCACATCGGATCGACAAGAAATTGTGGATGGGTATATAAGTAGGAGTCAATCCTTCACCTTTAACTATGGTTTTGGGTTAAATTATGGCTCACTATCCTATATTCCTAACAATTGGCGCCGTCTGTGGGAAACAGTTCGGGCGGGCTGCAGAATGGGGCTATCCGATGGTGGGCCCAGGGGTTGCCACCCCGGATGTGGGCCCAAGGGGGGTTGCCACCCGGGAAGTGGGCCTTGGCATATGGGTTGCCACCCGGAGTGTGCCGGACGTCCATCGATTGTTACGATCTCACATCGAATCCACAAAAAATTGTGGATGGGTATATAAGTATGAGTCAATCCTTCCCCTTTAACCATGATTTTGGGTTAAGTCAGGGCTCCTTATCCTATATTCCTAACATATTCAATTCAAGAACCTATTATGCAATTGAAAATGAACTTTAGATTGAAAATAGGAACTCATAGTGAAATCAAGAATTATGTGCAGCTCCCCATTTTGTTTTAATTTTTTTAAAGAAAGAACCATCTGCTGGTCGAAAAAAAAGGTAAAGGATGGTTGAATTATGAACGCAAAAATCAAATATGTTTGAAGTGTGATGGTGACGTGGGATTGAATAAGAGGTTAGGGAGAAAATGACATGAAAATCACCCCTCAACCACATTCCATTCCATCAAATATTATGCAACAAGAATCAGCAGATTATCTTTCATTTTCACAATTACGTAAGCACCTAAAGGTAAGCAAGTCAAAATACAATTACTTTTATTTTCTTTTTCTTTAACTTCAAGTGAGAAATCTTGGTGGTTGGAACTAAGCTAACTTCTCACTTGCTTTGTGCGTACTCATATAAGGATTCTCGTACTTAATAACACTATCTTTTTTGTATTATACTCATAACACTTGCCTCAAGTTTCCTTTTATCTTTGATTATATTTATACCTATGTTGTAATATAATCAGGTGTTTTCATAACCAAGGAGACGATAATGCCGTTTGGATTGGTCTCCGCGTGGAACAAGCGGAGGCGAAGCAAGTCTGAGGACCAAATCAATCCTTGTACTTTTCTGTTTCTCAAACCATATATATGTTTATTGCGGTTCCTGGCTAATACTAATAGGTGGGAAACTGTTCGTCTTTCAGGGGTGTACAAACCTGTGGAACACTGGCAAATTGACTATAAAAGGCCACCAGCGAAGAAAAGAAACGCATCAGCAGTGTTTACACTCAAAGAAATGGAAGATGCAACGTCCTATTTTAGTGACGATAATCTCCTTGGCAAGGGAGGATTCGGTCGAGTATATAAAGGCACTCTAAGGTCCGGGGAGGTATGTTCTAACTTTTGACATGCGTTTCTTCAGACAACACGTGCACCCCTCGTTTTATATTAAGAATGAGGAAGTCTCATTTTAGATAGTATCATACATGAGACGAAACTTCAATTTACTATTTGGGTCATACCTACCTTTAAATTGTAACTGGATAAGGGCTCCATAAACACATGAGTAATATATGATATAAAGTGATAAATACTACCAATCAAAAAAGTACCTGAAAGGACATTGTGATTCACAGGTTGTGGCAATCAAGAAGATGGAGTTACCGCCATTTAAGGAAGCGGAAGGAGAGAGGGAGTTTCGGGTGGAGGTTGATATCTTGAGCAGATTGGAGCACCCCAATCTGGTAAGCTTAATAGGGTACTGTGCAGATGGGAAGCAAAGATTTTTGGTGTACGAATATCTGCACAAAGGGAACCTGCAGGATCACTTAAAAGGTTAGGTATATATAGACAAGAAGCGATAATTAATCTGTTTGATCCCCGTATATATTGATTGTAACTTTATTTTTTTAGGAATGGGACAAGTAAGGATGGACTGGCCTTTGAGGCTTAAAGTGGCACTTGGAGCAGCAAGAGGACTTGCATACCTCCATTCGGGCTCTGATGTTGGAATTGCTATTGTGCATAGAGACTTCAAATCCACCAACATTCTTCTCGATGGTAACTATGAAGCAAAGGTAGTAGTAATAAAACTAATAATAATAATTCAACATATTTTTTCAAGAAAATCAAATCTTATCATGATCTATACAAGCAGATATCGGACTTTGGGCTAGCAAAGTTAATGCCAGAAGGCCAGGAAACTTGTGTTACGGCTACAGTGCTTGGTACCTTTGGCTATTTCGATCCAGAGTACACCTTGGTATGCCTATTTCTATGTCCCATATCCTATCTTGTAACATTCACATTAGGTAATTATTTCCATCAATAACTGGTTCAATTGCATTTACTTTTAAATTTTACTCAAATCCTTATTAATCAGATGAGGAGATATAGATATAACTTAAACTTGTAGCAGTTTAGAGAGAGATATACAAGTAATTACCACGTTTGATTATACATACCATCATATGCAAGTATGTGTAAACTACATCCTAAGATAGCTGTAACTTACACTTTAAGAAGTCCGGTAATCTTTATTTACCTTAGGCCCATAAATGATTGAATGCTTTTTGTAGTTCTTCGTCCAATAAACCTTGAAGTTTTTTCAGTAAGCTGGACCTTAATAAAAAGGACTAATTTGTTGAGATAGGAATTCGTAACTAAGAAACAGGAGGGCCAAATTCTAACTATAATTTATCAAATGGCAAGAAAGGACTGAGCAATGGATATGTCTACCTTTCAACAGACAGGGAAACTCACACTACAGAGTGATGTCTATGCATTTGGAGTCGTACTACTTGAACTTTTGACTGGAAGAAGAGCAGTCGACCTGAACCAAGGACCAAGCGATCAAAACTTAGTACTCCAGGTATGATAATATCCAGAACATCCTGGAATTAACCAGATTAATGCTGAATTAATCAGTATGCATATATGAAATTCGACAGGTTAGACACGTACTAAATGACAAGAAGAAACTCAAGAGAGTGATTGATCCTGAAATGGGACGGAGTTCGTACACAATGGAATCAATTACCATGTTTGCAAACCTAGCATCACGCTGCATACGAGTAGACAGTCAAGAGAGGCCTTCAATGATAGAATGTGTGAAAGAACTCCAACTGATCCTGTACATCAATTCTAAAGGATTGGGAATGACAATGCATACGCTCAGAATGTTGTGAAACCACTGGATTTATTCTGTACAAGTTTTGATGCAATAAGCACCACTGTAATATAAACAGAAAATAACTAAAAAAAACAAAAATCAAAAGGGAAGATATTTTTTTCGGTTCCCAGAGCAATAAATATTGTAATATGACAACTGAAGCAGTTGTTTATTAGCTGGAGCTTGTAGATATAAGGCATACAATCTTAGAATGCGAAATGAGCTTACATTCAATGACTTGGTAAAGCCAAGTGCTTGGCAACCCGAGTTTAGAAGTGACTAGAAAGTTTTGATGAATATATATCAGGACGCTCAATAATTCAAATTGTGTACAATCAACACATATACGAATCCGTAACTAATAGAATGAGAGCACAAAAAATTATTGAGGGTGCTATAGATGTAGCTTTTACCAATCCTCTCGTGATTTCAAGAGCTTGTCTTGACTAAGGGTGGACTACAAGGAGATAAACAAAATAAGTTAATTACTATGAATCTACGAGAAATGGAAAATTGACAAGACGGATAGCAAATAAAAAGATAGCATATCCTGAAGTTAAATTAGACCAGCGTAAATTATTAATGTACAACAGCAGAATACAAACGCCTATATTACAATTTCAAGGTCAAGACAAAGCAAAACCTAGAATAGGTATGATCTATTTTCCTTGGCCTGTATAGTGTACAACAACAATTCCAATCAAGTGGAAAATATAGTTAAATTGCAAATACATGACATAATATATTCCTTTTTACCTCAACAAGTAATTCTTTTACTCTCAGATCAAGTAAGCTGTTCACTAGAAATACCTAGCAAAGAAACATCCTCAGACACAGGAAGCTCTTTGCGCATCAAGTGCCTACGCCTCTGCAATGTCAACAAGGTCAAGATGCTATCTGTCCCAACAACGTTATAACCTGCTTTTGTATACATGTTGAATGGACCTTCATCGATCATTCTGCAATGCAGATAGACGTCTCTAGATGCACTCATTTTTGTAATTAAATCCTCACCCGCTTTCAGCAGATGCCAGCCAATGCCCCTCCTTTAAGACATATCAGACCAAGTCTCAGATAATCGAGTCAATGAAATTAGGGATGAGATCATTCACTTGGCAAGCGAATTCAAAGCAAATCAAAAAAATAGATTCGTATGAAACTAAAAAATTGGAACACAGCCACATCTAGAATATGTAATGGTGTAATCAATAATCTTCCACAGTTTGATGCAAATTATAGAGTACTACAACTAGAAATTTCTCAAACACTTGATCCTTTTAGTGAGATACCGGTTCCATTCCCAAATCCTAGTCTTATAGATCTCAGTCATGATGGATATATATCTTGAGCTGAAACTCAATGCTGATGACTAGCTTATATTTTCGAAACAATCACAAGATTCTCCTCGAACCGAATCTTCATTTATATAGGCAATACATAAAGCAAAAACTCTTAACAAAACAGGCAACATAAATTGGATTTCCAGCAACTTAATTGCTAAGAATGTACTCGCATTACACAAGAAATCCAATCACACAAAAAACAATTCGTGGAAGAGCAGATAAAGTAGCAATTCAAAATAGATTCATCAAGAATAGATACCTTCTGAGTGGCTTCCTCACAGCCATATTACATATGTAAGGTGAATTCTTGGGAGGAGTAGGTGTGGGTGGATTGGCATTAGCTCCCCGTTTATCAAAAGTCAATTCCACGGTGCCTGCTAACTCAAAATCCTCCTCCCCATTTTCCCTATAAACTCCAAGAAGCGTAGCATTGTGAGGCATCCTTTCTCTCCTCTCAATCAGGTAATTCTTCACCAAGAACTCGAGCAATTTCACATACCCTGTTGCCATCATCATCGACTCTGCAAAAGACTCGGATAGCAGAGTCACAGTCATGTCCATTTCCTCTTCCCTCATCGCGCGAATCCAAAGAAGACCAGATTCTAATTCCTTGTGGTAGCTAAAGTTTCCGAGAAATTCTAATTTCTGGAGCTCTTCGTTGGTTAGAAAACGCCCATTTGGAAGTGGGTTTTGTAATGGGGAGGAAGAGTGGGAAGATGAGAGGGAAAGGGGGAGATTAGAATGGTGGCGCTTGGGAAATCTGAGAAAAGGGTGATGGTGCCTTGCGGAGGAGAAGTGGTGGTGCGGCTGGCAGTGTAAGGAGATGGAGACGGAAGCTTCTCTAGCCATGGAAAAGTTGAAGCTTTTCAGATATTGTGTGGATGGATCATAGATGAAAGGACACTTGTTGAGCACTGAACTTTTGATTTCTATTGATCATTTAAAAGGGTTCTACACTTGTACTTCTGCATCCTCTGCACCAATAGTTACGCCTGGGGGTGGCATACCGTACCGTACCGTACCGCCCATATCGTATACCGTATCGAAATTTTCGGTATGCATTTTTGCATACCGATACCGTATCGAAATTTTCGGTATACCGGATTTCGGTATACCGAAATGTCGGTATACCAAAAATGCATACCGTATACCGTACCGAAAATTTCGGTATACCGTACCGTACCGATATTTCGATATATACCGATCTATATCGAAATACCGGTCCATACCGAAATACCGACTATGTCGGTATACCGCCCATACCGATATATACCGTCATACCGGTCCATACCGAATAATTTAAGTATAATTTTAATTAAATAAAATAAAATTTAATATTAAATTTTAATATTAAATTATAAAAATTGTATATACCGGTATACCGAGATACCGAAATATTTTCGGTATACCGAAAATAATCAGTATACCGGAATATTTCGGTATACCGGTTTATACCGAAAATATTTCGGTATTTCGGTATATACCGGTATACCGAAAATTTTAAAATTCTATACCGATACCGTACCGAAAATATCGGTATGATATCATACCGTACCGAAATTTTCGGTATACCGAAATTTTCGATAAATTCGGTATTTTTCGGTATGGTAAGTACGGTATACCGGTATTTTCGATATTTGCTCCACCCCTAGTTACGCCCTAACTTTTTTTAAAAAAATATACTATTATTTTTTAAATAAATTAGTAATATATCAATAAACATATACATAATTATATGAATAGACGTATAAAATGGTATTTTTTAAATAATATATAAATTTATACGGGATATCCAAATAAAAAAAATATGCAAATGCATGTGGTATAGATGAAGTGTTCTTTTTATGGAATTACTTTCAATACATGATTATATTATTAAATATTTACTCTTCTCTCAAAATAATATTTCTCTTAAGTTTAAGAGGGCGTTTGATATAATTGTAAGGAATGTAAATGATATGAAATGAAAGTCATAGTTCTCAAATAGTTAAACTATGGTAGATTATAGTTTTTGGAAATCAAAGTCATAATAGAGTAATTCCAAACACACACTATGACTTTGATTACCATTACTCACCTCTAAAAGTTCCTAACCAAACACCCCCTAAATCTTAGGCAGTATTTGGTAGAACATATATGGATGCGATTAAGTACTAAATCAAATTTAATATAGACATTTGGTAGCATGTAATGCATATCCACGATGATTCATTACTATTTACGGGGCGAGATTTTTTTTTACAGATAAGGAACATCCATACAACATTGAGCTAATAAAGCACTAGGTGAGTTCCCTAATTCATTGCGGAATTTCACCCCCAAACCAGACTTGAGATGCTAGAGATCGCGTTGTCTTTCTCGCCAATTCATGAGATACCCTGTTTTCCGTTCTAGGGATGTAATTGATAGTTCTGACTAAACTATCCTTCATTATCTCTAATATTCGTTTAAGCACCAACTCTTTCGGGCTATAACATTCCTCTTTGTTCACAATAGCTCTCACAACATCTAAAGAGTCCGACCACAACCTAAAACGTTGCAGGCCCATCTCATCGCCCTTTTTCATCCCTTCATGTACTGCCATGAGTTCAACCTTCATTTTCGTGCTTGGGCACCTAATTCTCCTTCAACTAGCCAAAAATAATCTTCCTCCTGAATCGAAAATAACACATCCTACAGCTGCTAATCCATGATCTTGATCAAACGTTGTATCCACCATGATTGTTGCTCCATCAAATGATCCCTACACCGGGGCAAACTTACTGCACTTTCTCTTATTTTCATCAATTTTCAGCATCTCTATCCCGCTTCTTGATAATTTTTTAGGAAATCTAGCACCCAATCAACTTTGGTACTAATCTATTTCCTCCTCTCACGTCTATCACTCACCCCACTATGTTTAATTATGCATATTTCCGTCCATACGCCCCACATAGTCATTGCTATCACATCTTTTTCCACAATATGTGCTGTAAAAAAAATCAACATCAAGCATATGTGTTCATCTCCTTATATCATCCCACAAATTCATAATTTTCCACACACCTTTAATCAGTCGATACATAGCATGCAATGAAATGAGCATGTACTTTCCACACCACCAACAATTAGGCTCAACAGGACCATGGTGCGAAAAAAGATTGCCCTTGGACGCGATAGCATCATTATAAAATTTCCATAAGAAAATTCGTACCTTTGGGGGGGTATATTAAGCTTCCAGATTTCCTCCACTAACTTTGTTGCTTGTCTTCGCATTTGAGCTTTCAACTTCATGGCCTTTTTGCGAATTGTTGATTATTTTCTTGTACCCCAATTTTACCGAGTATCTTCCTTTGTTGTCATATTTCCAATACCTTTCATCCTTCTGCCCATCTCCCCCAATTAAAGTCCTCAAGATTGCTACAGGTCGAGATTTCTAATACATTCTTATCTCTGACTTTTCATTGTCACACATCTAGAATGTATCTCATCCCAGTGGTGGTATTTCAAATATTTTTGTAACAATAACTGAGATAAGAACTTATTTTAGTGAAATTAAATACACGTATCACATACCAAACACATGATAAAAATTAAATCATTTAAAAAGATATAAAATAATTTAAACTATATCCTACCAAACATTTAATTTAAAAATAATTGCCTCTAAGATACGCCACTTAAAGAGTTTTTACTATGAGGGTAGTGAATTTCCATTAATTACCAGGAACCCATTCAAGCTATAATTGACCTATGAAAGCATATTCCCTCTATATGAAAGTTTTTCATTTTTTCTTTTTTCCCCACCGCTCTAATTCCTCTTCCAATAACCTTCTTCTTCCGTTTTCATGGATTTTCCACCTCTCTTCTCCAACATTCCCATTCTTCTCCCATGGTCATCAGAAGAAAAATTTGCAAAAATTGAATGCAGTTGTTGGAGGAATTTCTGTTGGGGTGGGCGATGAGGCAAGTTGTGTTGTTTAAAGATGGTAAGACTGAGCTTCAATGTTATGAAGATTGGTGCCCCCACAGGTAATTATTTGCTTGTGATTTTCAAGAATTCGTAATATTCTATGAGATATCGGTGGTTTTTGTTGCGTAAATTGAGGTGGGATGCCCCCAACTTTGACCTACTCTAAGGTCGCCGCCACCACCGAAACCATTGTTCTCGGCGTTGCCCCAAAAGTATGTCATTTGTACTTTCTCGTTATTTATAACGAACCTCACAATATCTCATAACGCCCTCTGGCATATTGCATTAAATCACATGTAAATATGTGAGCACATTTTTCGTGGACGGACGAGTAGTAAAGATTAATCAAGCAAATGCTGATGCAGGATAATTTGCTTTAATTTAAAGGTGAGATAGGACAGGATTATTTTGATTTGATATATTCCTAATTTAAAATTGGGTTAATTCTATAAAAATACACCACTTTTTACTAAACTTTCAATTTAATCATGAGCTTTACGATTATAATTAAAAAAACACAACCTTTTAAGAAATTCAACCTGGTACATATTTTTCATTTTCAACCGGCAACTGATGATGTATCTCGTCGGAGTGAGTAAAAGTTTGTCATGCTGGCGAGCATGCATAAATTTTAGAAATTCAAACCTCCAGTATTGAATTTTTTTAGAATTTGGTACGATTTTCGGTAATTTTTCTAGGGTATTTTGATATTTTTTCAAATGTTTTGTGAATCTGATATTGAAGGCTACAAACATATAAAAACATTTTTCCCTTCTACAGCCTAAAAATATTTTTAAATAAAAAGTATTGTTATTTTATATATATGCATATGATATATGATGTGAAAATTAAAAAAATAAAAGGTGTGTAAGCTAGTGTGGTAAACTTTCACGCGTTCGATGAGACATGTCATCGGTTGCCGGTCGAAAATAAAAAAAAATGTACTCCCTCCGTCCCGTAGGAATTTACACCCTACGGGACGGCACATTTTTTAAGAAAACTGTACTTTTTACCTTTTTGTTGACTTTTCAAAGAGATTAAGGAAGATTTGCCAAAAAGTAATGAACTTAATTAAAAAGTAACTTTTTCCCCCCAAAATGGAGGGAACTTTCGGATGAACAGTAAACACTTTAAATAACCTGCCCAAATTTCCAATTTTTTCAGACTACAGCCCAAAAATGGTGGGAAAAAAATTTCCCACCCAATTACATCCATCTATCAGCCATAAATGTTGATTCAACTGAAATTTACAAATCAAAACTCCCTCCTAAACTTACATCATAAATACCCAAATCTTTCACCAACCACATTCATTACAAGCATTCTTCATTCAATGCTCTCAAAAAATACACAGAAAAATGACTAACAGTAGAAGAGCTCCTGATCTTACTCCATCAGCCAGAAATCTAATTGCCCAATTCCTCATTGCTAACAGTACATATGGAATTGTGCATAAGGGCAAAGTAAAGGAAGCAGCTGCATCATTTGGAGTATCCAGAAGGACTATTCAGTATACATGGGCAACTGCAAAAGAACAGGTTTTAGTTGGGTCTCCAATAATATTCACATCAAAAAAAGCAGGTAAAGAAGGAATGATAAAAGTTCAGCTAGATGATGAAGCAATGATGAGCATACCTCATTCAAAAAGGGGCACAATTAGAAGAGTAGCTAAGGGGCTGAATGTAAGCAAGACCACAGTTGGTAGGTGGATAAAAAAAGGCTTAATATTACCACACACAAATGCGGTAAAGCCTTATCTCACTGCAGCAAATATGCTTCAGAGGCTCAAGTTCAGCCTGCATTCATTGGCATATGACATGGAATCCAACAAGATCAAGTTTCATGCTATGCACAATGTGATACACATTGATGAGAAATGGTTTTATATGACCAAAACTACTATGAGATCTTACACCCTCCCAGGTGAAACTCAGCCATATACATCATGCAAAAGTAAGAGATACATACCCAAAGTCATGTTCATGTGTGCAGTGGCAAGACCACTATACTCAAATGAGGGTGAACTCATTTTCGATGGAAAGATAGGAATCTTTCCATTCACGAAAATGGTACCAGCTCAGAGAAACAGCAGAAACAGAGTGAGAGGCACATTGGTTACTACTCCTATTGATTCAATCACAAAAGAAGTCACCAAACAATGTCTACTGCAGCAGGTAACCAATTAAACTATCACAACATAGTGTTCATCATGTAGCTTATGTTCTTTTCTTTTTATTTATACAACTCATTCATGCCATTCAGATTATACCATCAATTAAGGCAAAGTGGCCAGAAGGTGCAAGTAAAGACATCATAATCCAACAAGACAATGCAAAACCTCATATTAGTGACCATGATCCTGATTTTAGAGCTGCTGCATCATCAGATGGGTTTAATATCCACCTAATGTGCCAACCACCTAATTCACCTGACACTAATGTGAATGACTTAGGTTTTTTCAGGGCAATTCAGACTTTGCAAGTGGATACAGAGAGCTATAATGTTGAGCAATTGGTTCATAATGTGCTCCAAGCTTTTGAAAAGCAAGAGCACAACACCCTTAACAAAGTGTTCTTGAGTTTGCAGGCAAACATGAGTGAAATTATAAAGATGAAGGGCCACAACAACTTCAACTTAACACATATGGGAAAAGATGCACTAATGAGCCAAGAAATGCTGCCATTAACCCTAGAAGTTGATAAAGAATTGGTAAGGCAGGGCATACAACACTTGATGTCTCACAATCAAATTGAGGGATCATCATATGGTATTGAAAAACTCATGGCAGATTTAGGGTATTTGTAGATAAGAAGTAGTGCTACTTTTTGCCTTTTAAACCAATCTTTAGAAGATTGGAATGTTTACAGCATAAACATATGATAAATATGTACATTTTGCTTAAGCTGTAAACATCTAAAAATATATGCAATATATGTGTGGTTTTTGCAAGTTTAAGGTTTGGAACCCTCAGAAAAATATCATCACAGGTAGTGCTGTTAAAATAAACGAGCTGCTCGTGAGCTCAGCTCGGCTCGGCTCGTTAAGGCTCGAACTCGGCTCGCTCGAATAGCTAAACGAGCCGAGCTCGAGTATCATTAAAGCTCGTTTACATTAACGAGCCGAGCCGAGCTAGCTCGCGAGCTACTCGTTAAGGCTCGAATAAACTCGATAGTATAGGGATATTTTTGTAAATTCATAAATATATATTATTTTCCTAAATTCCTAATTCTAACCCTAATCTACTGCCCCTTCTCCACACCTAACATCTCAAATCTCAATTCTCAGCCCCTTCTCCACAAGACGGCGACTCCGTGCTGCCACCGCCGCTTCAGCCCCTTCTCCCAGGCTACAGCCCACCGTGCTGCCACCGCCGCGCCACCGCAACGCTCAGCCCACGAGGGGAGTTCTGCCGACTGTCAAATCCCAGCCTCCGCGATGCCTTGCACAGCGAGCCTAGCCTGCACCGCGATGCCCTGCACCGCGAGCACTGCCTGCACCGCCGAGCACAGCCTCCGACGCCCTGCACCGCCGATGCCCAGGCCACCACCGCGCCACCGGACGCTCAGCCACTTCGCGATGCCAACGAGAGGAGTTCTGCCGAAGCCCAGCCGCTGCCAACAAAAATTCGAGCTCGAGCTCGAGCTCGAGCCGAGCTTACTCTTAAAATAAACGAGTCGAGCCGAGCCTTCTTTTTAGCTCGAAATGTTTAACGAGCCGAGCCGAGCCCTAGGTACTCGGGCTCGCTCGGCTCGAATAACAGCACTAATCACAGGGTAAAAAAGCCCAAATCAAGTCTCCTAAACCAGGATTAAACCCCTGGTGGTGACATTAATTTAAGCAGATGAAACCACAC
>JAPKLY010000165.1:772282-816056 GCA_026898435.1 Prunella vulgaris | reverse complement strand
AAAAAAAAAGCCCAAATCAAGTCTCCTAAACCAGGATTAAACCCCTGGTGGTGACATTAATTTAAGCAGATGAAACCACACCAACAAGCACAATATTTTCATAAATCAAACAACATCAGAGCACCAACAGATCACATAGGGTAAAAATGAGAAATACAGTGTAACCTTTGCAACCGATGGACACCAGATTGCAAGCATCTTCATGAAGAATGCTCTTTTTTCTTTATACCCATATGGAGCTTCATACCCGTATGGTACTTCATACCCATATGGTGATTCATACCCGTATGGTGCTTCATACCCATATGGTGCTTCCTCCATCTGAGTTTCAGGTACATAAGAATCTTCAGTATCCATTGCCATGGGCTCAATAACCTCAGAATCAAAAGGAGTTTCACCAGTCTTGAGATCGAGAGACGGCGACACATCATCGGAACAGGGCTCGATCGTCGTTGGTACCCCAAGATCAAAAGGTGCGTCACCAGTCCCCAGATCGACAAACGGCGACACAACCTCAGATTCAGACTCAACCATCGCCATATCCTCCGGATCTACAAATGGCGAACCACTCTCGGAATCAATAGATGGTGACAATGAATCCGACACAACAGCGGATAAGATATCATAATCGGGAGATGCCCATGAGTATTCAGGCAACTCTTTTGAGTTAATCTCAGAATCGGGACTAGACATTCAAGTTAGGGTTTGAGAGGAAGAGAGACAACCACACAACACAGATTTCAGATTAGGGTTTCAGAGAACGAAGATGATGGGGGGAGAGAGAGAGAGATAATTTTGATTGGGATTGAGAGGTGAGAGAAGATTCGAGAAAGAAAAAGAAAGGGTCAAATGTTTAATTAGGAATTTAGGATTAATTGTAATGGGTTGGTTTAGTTGTTTAATGAATATGATTATTGTTAATAAAATTACCTTTTTTGGAGTGTGCAAATTCCTGTGGGACGTCCCAATAAGGCAAGTGTGCAAATTCCTGCGGGACAGAGGGAGTATCAGATTGAATTTTTTTAAAAGGTTGAGTTTTTTTTTTTAATAATAATCGTGAAATCCATAATTAAATTGAAAATGGTGTAAAATGTAGTATATTTTTTTTTATAGAATTAACCCTTTAAAATTAATTATTTCATATTAATTAATTTCATTAATAGATTAGTTAATTAATTTCATTGAAATGCACTGTAATTGAGAGTCTATGTTTTAGTAATCTCAAAAACAGTATACTGGGATGTGTTTTTTTTTAAAATAATAATAATTCAACAATTATTAATAAACTCAAATTCACCAGAATAAATTTAAACAACAATAATCCAACATTTTTTAATAAATTCAAATTCACAAAATATATTCAAACAACAGTTAAATAATTCTTTAATTAGTATGAATTACAATCCATAATAACACAGGAACTTCAAGTTAAATCAAGTAGCATAAAGGGAGATATAATGTTGGCTTAGAGATATTGAGGGAGATATAAGGTTGACTTGAAGTGTTTGGGAGACTTGTCGAACTAACTTGTAACTACTAAGTCAAGTAACAAAGTCAAAACCCTAATATATCATCTCAACAACTCAAGAAACAAGGGATTAATACCAAAATAATCCCATAACTTTTTCACTTTTTTTTATTTGGTCTTATAACTATGTAATGTTTCAATTTAGTCCCGTAACAATTCAAATCTAACCAAATTAGTCCCATAACTATGTAATATTTCAATTTAGTCCTGTAACAATATAAATCTAACCAAATTAGTCCCATAACTATGTAATGCTTCAATTTAGTCCCATAACAATTCAAATCTAACCATATTAGTCTCATAAACGACGTCGCTTCACTCATGTCCCGTGTGAGCCAATTTCACCGGAAAATATAACACGTGACCGGAAAGTGAGTAAAACGACGTTGTTTTATACCATTTCCGGCGATTTGGGACTAATTTGGTTAGATTTAAATTGTTATGGGACTAAATTGAAACATTACATAGTTATGAGACTAACTTGGTTAGACTTGAATTGTTATGGGACTAAATTAAAATATGACATAGTTATGAGCTAATTTGGTTAGATTTGAATTGTTATGGGTCTAAATTGAAACATTACATAGTTATGGGACCAAATCGAAAGAGTAAAAAAATTATGAGACGATTTTGGTATTAATCCCCAAGAAACAACATTAAATTTTTTTATGAATAATAGTATCGTCTCAACTTCTTTTTATATTTAAATTTCGTGAAATAAGAAATGGGAGATTGAAAATCAAGCAATTAAAAATAATGCATACTATAATTAAAAAAAATAGAGTGTCATATATTATAGCCTAAGGCTATGCTTGGTAATTATACAATTTTCTACGAGTGCAAGTGAGAGTTTTTATTAATTTTATTATTATATATTTTCTTTAAAAAAAATTCCCGATCGACCAACAATATTGGATAAAGTCTAAGTCGTGCTTGAGCGGACCAATGGGTCAATTGTGCGTAGCCAATTCGAACTGGTTATTTTCGATCCTATAATATTTGAATCTCAATATTATTAAAATTAAATTTGTTGAATTGATCTCAACTAAATTATAACAAGTGCATATATCTAAGATGACATACTATATAAATATGAGATTAGGTGTCAAATAATAAATTCACCCTCAAATACTAATAAATAATCAGCGACTCCTAAAATTAATTGCACATTTTTTTATTTAAATCTTATTAACATATTATAAAATTGTAAAAAAGTTAAATAATAATTCGAATTTGTATTTAGAAAAATATATACAAATTTAATTACTAGTTTACATAAATTTTTATATATATTTTTTATTTTGTTTGCACAATTATTTGGGATGCATATAAATAACTTGTGTTGACGCTTAAACTCAATATTAATGCTGATTTGTAGAAATTAGAATGCTGCCTGCGGTGCACCAATCCACAAGTCCAGGTCAGATCAGTGCACATTACAGCATCCTCTCTCTGTAACCCGCATCCCTCTCCTCCAACAACTTTTTCTACAGTATCTTTATTACGGTATAACAGCGTTCAGCCAATTATATCCTGCCACGTTTGTTCTTCGTCAGAGGTGTATTTCTGAAGCTGCGAACCTAATTCCAGGCCTAGAAACTGCACATTATTCTTCATTTCATTTCATTTATAGATAGGGGTTGAATTGTACTTCCTCATTCAAATTTAAATGCACATTTATTTCTTCCTTTCGTTTTATTTAATCCTATTTAATTGTACCAAATTTAATGTCATATATTTGAGAATTTTATAAAATATTGTAAAAGCTGTTTATAATTTTTAGAAACAATTTTTTTAATTCATAAGCAAATTTCTAAATATTGTATTAAATTACGTGCTATAGGAAAGAACTAAATATTTTGAATTAATATAGAGAATATTAATTTGTTATTTATAAATATATATTGGAATTTAATTTGTTGGAGTGGTAAAGGGATGATAAATAGTTATTAATATTGAAAATAAAGATAGATAAACAGTGTGAGTAAGAAAGGTGGCAGATGCTGAACTAACTTTATCTTTTACTTGAGATAAGAACAAAGGCAAGTGCTTAAGAATGAAAATGCAAAGCTGATGACCCCATAAAGGGAAAAATAAAATTCCCTATGATTTCTTCTTTTTGTTTTTAATTTTTGCTTTTCTCCAAATTGCATGAGAGAGATTCCCTAGGAAAGGAAGGTGTTGCAGAGAAGCGTTCCGGCTTTCTTCTCTCACCTCTGCTTTTTCTCTCTCTCCCCTCAATTCTCAAATCGCCCTTGTTTTGGCCAATCTCATAAATACACATTCACATTTGCTTTACGCTATTCTTGATTTTGTTGAGGGAGTGTTGCATTCTTCCCCTTTTTTGCTGTAACACACTGCTTACTTTTGCCAGTTTTCCTTTGCACAGTAACTTTTGCATTGCATGCTTCCTTTTTCATACTCTCAAAAACATTGCTTAGTTTCCGTGATCTAAGAATTTATTAGGGTTTAAGAATTCCAACGTTTTGTGATTCCTGTGATAATTGTTCTTCTTAATTCTGTTTGAGGCGTTATATTTGGGATTTGGCAGTTATTTAGGATTTCGGTAAAAAATTGGTGGGTGGGATTTTTTTTTTTACTGCGAGTAAAACTAAGTAGAGGAAGCAGAAACAATGGCCGGCGGAGCAGCGGCGCCACCACCAAAACAGGAGGAATTACAGCCACATCCGGTCAAAGATCAGCTTCCCGGAGTTTCTTTCTGTATTGCTAGCCCCCCTCCCTGGCGTAAGTCCTTTTACAATTTACCCGACTTATAATATCACATCTGTTAGTTAATTTTGATTATATTATGTTTGAATGGTGCATAAATGTTTAAAGCTGAGGCAATACTGCTTGGATTTCAACACTACCTCGTGATGCTCGGCACAACTGTTCTTATACCCTCCATTTTGGTACCCCAAATGGGAGGAGATAAAGTAAGGATCTAACACTATGAACTAGTCTTGAAACTTTTGAAGCATTTTGTGATTTTAATTAAGTGAAACTGATTAGGAAGAGAAAGCCCTGATGATTCAGACACTGCAATTTGTTGCTGGTTTGAATACATTAACTCAGTCCTTTTTCGGGACTCGATTGCCTGCTGTGATTGGAGGTTCTTACACGTTCATCCCCGCGACTTTGTCGATTGTCCTGGCTGGTCGATATAGTGACATTCTTGATCCTCATGAGGTGATTAGTTAGTCCTTAAGTACCCTTCTCACAAGCCTATTAGTTCACTTGATTTGTAATTTGTTTCTAAGTGCAGAAATTCAGGAAGATTATGAGAGGAATTCAGGGTGCTATGATTGTGGCTTCCACTCTTCAGATCGTCGTCGGCTTTAGTGGTCTGTGGCGAAATGTTACCAGGTTAATGCATAGATTGCTCTAAGTTTGTCCAAGAAAGATGTAGTGGAGAAATGAACTTGGTATATAAGTGTATGAGTTGGATTAAGTAATAAGTTAGTTTTCATTCTGAATCTCAGGATTCTGAGCCCGCTTTCGACAGTTCCATTGGTAGCTCTAACTGGATATGGGCTATACGAATTAGGCTTTCCTCTGGTAACATAAATGTGGATCATTCTAACAAGTATATTCTTTGTTTTCCTAGTACTAAGTATTAGCTATTTCCTCTGTTTCCAGCTTGCAAAATGTGTTGAGATCGGTCTACCTCAGCTCATTTTACTTGTGATATTTTCACAGGTGAGATTGAATCACATAAATATAGTCCATTTTTCAAAGTGTAGGAAGCAATGATGTTTATACTAAGCATGAGTTTGCAGTACTTAGGACATGTGATGAAAGGCGGCAAACATTTGTTTGATCGGTTCTCTGTGCTGTTGTCGGTGATAATTGTGTGGATATATGCTCACCTGCTGACTGTTGGTGGAGCGTACAAGCACGTATCAGAAACGACTAAACTAAGCTGCAGAACAGACCGAGCTGGCATCATAAGTGCTGCTCCTTGGTAAGAAAATTTAACATCTTTAACTTACTTGGACATCTTCTGATGTAATATTATCAAACTACAGGATCAGAGTCCCATACCCATTTCAATGGGGAGCACCTACTTTCAATGCTGGCGAATCATTTGCCATGATGGCTACTTCTTTTGTAGCTATTGTTGAGGTTCGTTTTACAATAACCGCATTCTTACGCTAATGTTACAAATTTCCTTAATTTTGTTTTTCTCTTTGGCAGTCTACTGGTGCTTTCATTGCTGTGTCCAGGTATGCTAGCGCCACTCCTATTCCACATTCCGTTCTTAGCCGTGGCGTTGGATGGCAGGTACTCTTTTCTTCTTTATCTTACTGTAATCCGCACTTTCGAAACAAGCATAATCTTCAACCTAATTCGAACAAACAACTTCATATGCAACCCTGGACCTCAACAGTCGATAATTAAATTACTTTATGTCTAATTAATGCAGGGTGTTGGCATATTGTTCTCCGGGATTTTTGGAACTGGAAATGGATCATCAGTGTCTGTGTAAGATGCTACTCTATATAAACTCGCACAATGAAAAAACTTTTAACTGATTATTTCACAAATTAAGATACTTTCTTTGAGCAGTGAAAATGCTGGTTTGCTGGGGTTAACACGCGTTGGAAGCCGTAGAGTGATACAAATATCTTCTGGGTTCATGATATTCTTCTCAATTCTTGGTAACTAATCATATCATCATTCAGTTTTTCACACATTTTTCTGAAGGCTTACCATTATTACACCAACTCAGCAAAATTTGGAGCTGTCTTTGCTTCAATCCCTGCACCTATTATTGCTGCTCTCTACTGCCTTCTTTTTGCCTACATTGGTACGCACTATACATTCATTAAAGCCTCGGATTCTCATCGCCTTGAAATCAATTAGTCCAATTTTATACATGAACATGTGCAGGTGCTGGTGGTCTTGGTTTCCTACAGTTCTGCAATCTGAACAGCTTTAGAACAAAGTTCATCCTCGCCTTCTCCATCTTCATGGGCTTATCGGTACCTCAATACTTCAACGAGTACCAATCTGTGAAAGGTTTCGGACCTGTCCACACTCATGCAAGATGGGTAAGTATGCATCATATAATCTAATCTCTTCACCTTTTACCATTTTGACATATTTTTCGTGCTTGTTTTCATAGTTCAACGACATGATCAATGTTCCTTTCTCGTCTGAACCTTTTGTTGCTGGGGTACTGGCATTGATCTTGGACGTGACACTCCCTCCTAAAGACAACGCCACGAGGAAAGACAGGGGCATGCACTGGTGGGACAAGTTCCAATCTTACAAGACAGATACGAGGAGTGAAGAGTTCTACTCTCTACCTTTCAATCTTAACAAGTTCTTCCCATCAGTGTAGAGAAACAGAATGTGTGAAACTGTGAGATCAAGTGTGTATTTTTTTTGTAAGGCTTCTTCTTAGGTTCCATTGTGGCTTACTACTACAACGTTTCCACTTATTTATTGTCAGTTGTATTTTCATTAATGAAATTGCTATATGTTATGAAATGAAATGCTTGAGAACGAGTCTATTTTGACCTTCAGATTGTTAAATTTGTTGTGGTTATTTAGAGGGTTTATAGCTAAGTTTATAATATGATGATAAGCTTTCTTGAACTCTTTGTTAGAATAAGATGTTTGATTATTTATAAAATTAAAAATAATATTTTTTTATTAAAATTAAATTTAAAAAACAATGATAATTATCAAAAAAAAATTATAAGTTGTATTAATACTTTAATAATTTATAAGTTACATAAAAATAAATTTTATAAGCTCTTAAAATAGCTTATAAGATGTTAGAATTTATTTTATTTGTCTCTTTTGATTACTCTCAATGTCCTCTTGATTAGTTTGAAGTAGTCTTTTCCATGTCATGAAAATTGATATGTTGTACTGCACTGGTTATTATCTACTATAAAAGATCATTTTCTTGCTGTAAAAAAAACAAAAAAAAAACCGTTCAATGGTGTACAAATTGAGTTGATTTCCATTACATTGTTCTTTTTTTGTATGAGAATAAATATAGTAAATTTAATACTATATTGAGAATAACTCAAGTGGTTAAAGCTCCACTATTTAAAATCTTGAGATTTTGAGTTCGAAATATAAATAGTGAAAAACTTATTCTTTAGTGGAGGTCCCCTTGTGATAGGCTGATGGTTCCTCTCTTGTAGAGGTTGCAGTTCCGGCTATAGCATAATTTTGGATTACAGTTTTAGATGGTTTCTCTTTTGTAGTTCCTGCTGTGGTACGATTAGGGATTGCAATTTTAGGTGGTTCCTCATTCGTGGTGGTTGCAGTTTTAAACTATAGAGAGATGAAATAATGTGTCATATACTCGATGGTAAAAGAGCTCCGACACCATGAATAGAGCCATCAATTTTGAAGGCCGCGATCATTAATTTCAGTAATTATTTAGAGTTATTTTATATCAATAATTTTTTTAATTATTTATCATTAACGTTAATAGATTTTATAAAAAAAATTGAAAAAGAAAAGTGTTATTTTTAATTGGACTTTGGCCATGTGGTGGTATAAAATTTACCAGCTTGGTTTCGACCACAACAATAATTTTCACTAACCAACAGGATAATTTCAAGCCATATTTGAATATGTTATCATATTTCGAACACAACTTACTAAAAATAAGTTTATATTTTAGTAAAAATTTGTTGAAATATTTTTCGGCTGAATATTTCTGAAATTTCATTAAATTTTGGCATCTTCTTATACGTTTCAACAAATCACTCTCAAAAATACCATGTCATGAAATTATCTTAGACAAAGTTCTGTATAAAAATAATTGTTTATAAACTAATTATAAATCACTTTTAAAGTATCATTTAGCCAGATATATAAAAAATTTCACCAGATATATAAAAAATTAGGGTCAATGATATATATTATATACATTTTTTACCTCAATTGTTGATACACCTGATAAATATTTTGACACACTTGACCAAATATTTAATAATTTAGAACAATTTCATAATAAACTTATCATAAACTATTTTCACACAATACCTACTTATTATCTTTTAAGTCTAGACGAGCAAATTTGATACGCCATAAAAATACAATATATTATTCATATAGTACATAATACATAGAGATACAAAAAATGGAGGAGTGAAAATAAGTATCATACTTAGCTGCTCCTTTGAAAAATTGATCAATAATATTTTTGATCACCCAAAAAAAAGTGCAGATAATGGTAGTGTTAAAAAGTGGTCTTTCTAAAATAATACTAATTTACACATTTTCTTTGTTTGAGCCTCCCACATAAATTTGCACACTTTTAAAAAATGAAACTTCAATTTACATGTACACTCATATAATTATACACACATTTACTTTTGTATCACTATTTTTTTTTAAGAAATACATTTAAAAAAAAATAAAAAAATCTCAAGGTGCAAATTCTCTATGGAGGGAGTACCATAAAATATTGGTGTAAAGCATCAAATCAATGTGATTTTCTTACTTATATATTAAAGTAATTTCTTTTCTTATAGAAAGTGTACCTATTGAAAATGGATTTGTATATAAGCTAAAGCAGGTTCTAAACGCTTGGGCTGGAGAAGGAAAAGATATGGTCCATCAAATCAAGATTGTTATATGGGCCGGAGAAGTAAGGTTAAAAACTCATAAATCAGCCTATAATTATAGCAGGGGCCGGACTATATACCCCTCCCCTCCACACCTATATACATTATCAAATATCTATTTTACCTATTTTCATAAAAAAAATATAATTAATTAATGTATAAAATATCTAATTTACCAATTTTTATAAAATAAAATTTAAATTAAACATACATTAATTTTAATACATCCATAAAAAATAATTTTTAAATACATATTTTTCTTTATTTGCCGACACCGCCTTCCATCAATTCATTATTCGACATTACAAAAAAAAAAAATGTTGGTAGGGAATATATTTTAGGGGTTCCAACTATATATCCCTCAAATATTATAAGATACACCTATTTTGCTAATTTTTTTTATAAAAAATTTATTTTAATATATCTCTTTCAACACATCAACTCCACATTCTTATCTTCCCTCGTTTTCCAACCGCACAATAATTTTCCTAAATTATGCGGATCAGTCTTTAAGCCGTTTTCATTTTGTAATGTCAAATAATTAATTGATGGAAGACGGTGGCGGGAAATAAAGAAAAATATGTATTTAAAAATTATTTTTCCTAATTTTATTTTTTATGAAAATAGGTAAAATAAATATTTAATAATGTATGTAGGTCTATTTCGATAAAATTGGAAGGGTATATAGTCCGGCACTAATAGTAGCCCAATTAAGGAAAGTTCAGATTCCATCAGGCCCAAATAATATAATATTGAATACTGCTGCTTAATTATCTCTTAACTAACAAAGGCAAAAAAGGAAAAAAAAAAAAACCATTAAACAAAAGGACATGTAACCAATAAATAAAAATAATTATCCTCCAATAGGAATCTTCCAAATCTACACGATGATACTAATACTATGTACCTCCACTTTCTATCCGACCCTATGTTTCATTGTCCAAATTTCCTATTCAAGAATTTTATTTTTCATCAATTTACATCATTAAGTTTGTTTTAAATTATAACAGTTATAAAATAGTATATTTAAAATACTTATTTTAAACTTAGTACATTATAAAAAATGATTAATATATCATATTCACATACTTCAACATATTCGAATTTTATAGCTCCACGATTCAAATGGAGTAATATGAATCAGGATGAAAATAATAATTTGAGCTTCAAATTCCTTTCAACTATAATAATTTCCAGGTTTGTATTTCAAGTAACATTATTTCAATAATGTCGTGTTATCTTAATCTTTGTTGTCACAATTCGTGACATTCCGTAGTTTAAGTAATTAAAAAAAGAATGGTTTACTTGCTGAGTATTGTCTCCAGGTGCCCTAAAATTAGTGGAAACACACCAACAATAATCACAAATTATCTGCAAATTGTCTTGTCTTGTTTAGTGAAAATTATTGTTTATTTTGTCTAATAAAGAAATTGTGGTCCAAAACCATGCTGGTGGAATTTTTATACCACCACATGGCCAAAGTCCCATTAAAATTAACACTTTTATTCTTCAGAAATTTTACAAAAAATACAGTCTCTTTTAATAATGACATTATATATAAATATATATATATATATATATATATATAAATAAAGAGAGAGTGAGAGAGAGAAAGTTCATTTTGCAATGTTTTTTTTTTTTATCGGTAATGTTAGTTGTTAGTAATTACAAGTTAGTTCGTCAAGTCCCCAAACACTCCAATCCAACCTTATATCTCCTTTAATTCGTTCACAAAGGAAATCGAATCAATGTCACTTAACCCACCTGGTTAAGTTCATTTTTGCAATGTAATTTTTTCAGTAGGAAAAAGTACAAATTTCACAAAGATAAGGGGTCAAATTAATCTATATTGTACGAAAAAGTTTAAAGAGTGTCCTTTTTTTGTTTTTGGGTTAAAAAAAAAAAGGCAAATTGCATGGGCAACCACCATTTTTGTGAAATGACACTTTGGACACGGTTTTCTTTTTAAGCCAATAAACTATCCTAATTATCATGCTTTAATGTCTGCAAGTATTATGGCAAACATCCAAAAATGACATGAAATCAACCTCATTATATAGGAGGCAAGAAGACCACCACAAATGACGTGTCCTCTCGCGATTGGTCCGGTTCATGGGCATGTTCCTGCCTAACCCATAATATTGATCCAAAACTCCCTCAATTCTTCATATTTTCCCTTTTTGCCCCGTGCACATAATCGAAAGATCATTGTCGTATTTGTGGTATGGAAAGTGAAAAATATTAAGAAAAAGGTTTAAAACTTTTTTTAATAACTGATGCATTTTTTATTCGCCCAATTGTAAAATGGGTTATGTCACTTCGAACATTGTCTATAAGTGGAGAAACATTTGGCAATGAGTAGGAAAGTCGATTATATAAAAGTAGTTTTAATTACTTATTCTATTTAATTTTCATAAATATTTGTTACCCTTTTTTTAGAGTTCATTCACCACTATATGACAATATCTGGACCACTTTGGAGATAAATTCATCATAAGAACTACTTTTCATGCAATAAAAGACGTTAAAATAGATGGTACAAAAAGTTATAATAGGTAAGTCCTTGTTGCATCCCTACCCTGATCTCCTATTTTTTAGATTAATGATAAATGTTCAATTCATAAAGCTTTAGTTATACAAAATTAGGATAATTTTTTTTTGAACCATTCTTATTATAATTTAGAAACTATTAAAATAACAAAAAAGTATAATAATATATTTACTAATTTACTGCATTTAATATTAATTTATATTTAAATTAGTATATATATTATTAGAATAATATTATATTTACTAATTTAAAATTTAAATATAAATTTAGTTTAAAAAATTATTAAGTGTAAGAATACATATTTTTTGTTAATTTAATAATTTATATAAATTTTAATAATAATGATTTTCAAAAAATATTTTATACTAATTTTGGTGTATATATACACATACATGTTATAGGATTCTTTTAGGAATTTTGATTATATAATTAATTGGACTTTTATTAATAGCACATTTATCATTAATTTAAAGAATTAAAAAAAAGATGAATATAAAAGTGAAACAGAAAATTCGAGCCGATATGGGGAGGGGTTGACCAATGATTTAAATCATGCAAAGCTCTTTAGTTTTTTTTTTTTTGGGATATAATTTACGATTTTAGGTGTGAAACAATTGTTGTCATAACCACATTGTGGATATCTCCAATTCAATGCTTATGCATATTTTTTATGTTGTATAGGAATCGATTTGAAAGATGAAGAAAGTGAGGGAATTGGAGTTCAAGCATAGGAAGCAAATTATGTATGGAGTTGGAATAGAAATGACGAAAACGAGGAAGAACAATTTGTGTATGAGCCGCACAAGACAATTTTGTTGGTGTTTTGGACAAAGTTGTGTCACTTGTTTCGGTTTCTACTTTTCTAAAGTCAGATTGATTAAACTTATTTTATATATCTTATAAGTTCTAATATTTTATAAATTATTTTAATAATTTATAATATATATTATTTAAATAGCTTATAATAAAGTTACAAAAGTATGTGACTCATACAATTTATAAGATTTTTAAAAATTTATAATAAATATTTTTTACTTTTTAGTTTTAATAAATGCCGCGCAATTCCAACTTTCATTTTCCATCTTGAAATGGGATTGGATTGGAAGTGAAAATTGAGTAGAAAAAGATAATCATTCATAGGCTCTTGTCGAAATATATCACTTCGATTTCTTAATTAAGAAATATTAAATATTTTCCCTAACTTTGTTTCTTTCTTATTTTTTTTTATAGATAGAGTAAATGGTCAATAATAAAATGTGAAAATGGTTTATTAATTATTTAATACAGAAGTTATTAAATTTTAACAATTTTACTAATCACTTTGAGAAAAAAATTAGAAAGAAGAGAGTGGTTTTTATATCTAGGCCGACCTGGTGTAACTCTTTGTGATACCACAAGAGAAGATATGGGCCTTTGTGTAATTAAAAAGAGACCGGGGTCGGCGTCCAAGAAAAAGAAAAGTGTTGTGTGGGGGTTAATTGCAATATTCATATTCCAGGAGAGGGAAAAAGTAATTTGCATATAAATAATTCAAATAATCTTTTATACATTAGGCGTCCTGTGTATAAGTATAATTTTAAATAGTTGGGATTGTTTTATTGAAAAGTTTAGAATCTATTACACTGAACAATTATAATTTTTTTTAATATAGAAAAAGAAGATTTTATTATAATGAATTAGAGAACAGGAATACTTCATCCCTTACAATAAAATCAAATCAAAGAGGCTCTAAACAATTAAAAATCTAAGCAACAAGCTCTTGAGTAATTATTCTAATCTGAGAAAGTATGTTTCATAAATCTCTCTTCTTTTGTTCCAATCCAAATCCATACACTCACCTTTATATCTGAAAAAACTTTATTAGCTTTCGGCATCTCCCCATTGAAGACAACATCATTTCTAGTCTTCCACAAAGTCCAAATAACTGCAATCCACAAAGTTAAAGATGTCTTACTCTTCCAATTTGATCCAAGCAGGTCGCCATGTTGAAGAAGATGATTCGACGGGATGTGGTGTGGTGTCATGTGCATTGATGTCCAAATGTAACATTTATCCCAAACTTGTTTTGCAAACTCACACGAAAAAAACAAGTGTTGTATGCTCTCTTCTTCTTTACCACAAAAATCGCAAAGTTCAGCCCCATTTTAAAGAATTTTAGATTTGATCTTGTTGGCATCTCATTTTTAGAACTTTCCACACAATGGCTTGAGCCTTCCTAGGTGCGAAGCTTTTCCATAACCTCGAACATGCTTTATCCTCCACACTCTTAGATTCTACCACTTTCATCTTTCTCTTGTAAGCCTCCATGGTTGTATAGGTGCCCGTAGGAGAAGGAGTCAACTTCCATCGATCATTTGCCTCTTTATCTAGTTTGTTCCTGTTGAGAACTGAACAATTATAATTGAACGTGCTATCATAACTTTTCAATGTAATTATGTCTAATTGTTCAGTATAATAATCTGCAATTGTGTAAAGGTATAGTTGAATTGAATACCCGACTAAGTGTGTTTTGAAACTCTACAAAACAATTTTTAAAATTACTTATTTCAAAAAATTATAAGAGATAATTATAAGTGATTCTAAAAGCTATTTTTAAGTGTGTTTTCAAATTTTTTTTAAAAAAAAGTAGAATCATTTTCTCTTTAAGTTGGTAAGATTTAATTTAAAAAATAAAATGAAAACACACCCTTGTGTTTCAAAACAGAATAATCACTAAATTGAGCATTCACAATACTCTTCCGAATCTTTACTCGTTATTATCGCCAATACCTTTGATTATTGATTGTTGACCAGTGCCACTTGCTTCACACAGTAAACCCAGTTGATTTCTTGTAAATTAATTCATTAAACTACGGCTGTCGAAAAATAAATTAAATCAATTAAATTTTACAAAAAATTACGTGATGAGATTATATAAATTAATATCTACCTTAATTAATATAATAGTAATAAGTTATGTCTATTTTATATTTTAATTATTATCTCATATCATGAGACAGTCTCGTATAAAACTAATTTATTAATTTTTATATTAAATAATTAACTTTTCAATGATTATGTGAACTAAAGAATTTGTCTCACGTAAACATTTACCTAAAACGAAAAGGATAGAGAGGATTTAGTTGGATTTGATTTTAAATTAGGAGCTTAATTTATTAACTAATCTTTCTTGTGAAGGAAAAACGTGTGCGATCTTCCTTTCTTTGCCAGTTTCCATCACACTAAAGATAGATTCGTTGTAGTTTTAATTAGTTTAGTTTAGATAATGATTTTTTAAAACTACGAATATGCTTCATTATCTTGTTAATTAATTAATATGATTTTCTTGGCCGTAATGTTAGCTTCAAATAGCTAAAAGTTTTGCATCATGATTTTGGTACTTTTAGGTGCTGCTAATCAAATGAAGATATGAAATTAAGGCTCCATTTGGATGGATGAATTTGAAATTCGTGGATTTCACAAACAAGTAACCACTCTTTCCATGTAAGGTAAATTTATAAGTACTTAGATTTGAATTTATATTCAAAATGAAGGAATTCTAAATTCCCATCAAAACCATGTCATTTGTGAAATCGAACTCCTGTTTACCCTTTCCAACTCTATCTTTTCTCTATTTCTTCCCTTCTCTCTCATCTCTTTACAATTCATGATTTAAAATATACTACCTCCGTCCCGGAATTACTTTCATAGTAGTTCCGGGCACGCGAACTAAGGAAAAATAAATATGTGAGTGTAAAGTTAAATAATAAAATAAGAAAAAATGTATTTTGTTGACTTTTGTGAGAGAGAAAAATTTCCTTTTTTGGTGCGTGAAAGAAGAGTTGGGACGTCCAAATAAGGAAAGTGTGAAAGTAGTTTTGGGACGGAGGGAGTATGTCTTTTTACATGTTTTTTTTTTTAAATCCATTCATTTCTAAATCCATCCATCTAAATGGGACCTAAGACTATTTACTAATTAACAATTTAATTTCTTCTTGTTAATTAATTAATACTAATTTTCTATGCCACAATGTTGCTTCAAATAGCTAAATTTTTTGCATCACGAATTGTAGTACTTTTAGGTGCTATTAATCAAATGAAACTAAGACTATTTACTTAGTGAACAATTTAATTTCTTATTATCTCGTTTATATTAAATAACATCCAAGACGAAGTGTTAAACATGATGAATTGTCTAGGAGATTGATAAAATGGTTTTTCCTTCATAATACATGGCTACTCCTTTCAAAAAAAAAAAAGGGAAACAAAATCAATAATTACTTTAAAAATACATTTAATAAGTTCCATAAAGACATGAATTTAATATAATCATGTGTACTTTGGACATTCTTTGAGATACACTGAACTAATGCTCATATATATGTTTCCTGCTATTGAGAATAGAATAGAATGTAAGGAAAGCTACTTTGATAATCATTCGAGCAATTATAGCCTATAATATATATATACTAAATGGAGTTGCCCCCAACAAATTATTTGTTAGGTTACAAACACACAAGTCCTAACAATATTGTTGCCCCCACAGAGAGTACAAAACTAGTCTTAAATTCCCCAAATTAAACTTGCCCCCAACAGTAGATAACCAAGCCTTTCACCATTTAATATATTATTATTTTTATTATTATTATTATATATATATTATATAATTGGATTAATTGGGTGGACCATAAGTAGCTCAAAATTATTATATTTCATTTAATATTAATGTTTGTAGTCCCCTACTTAAGTCATATTTGAACAGGAAATAGTCCACTTCACCATTTAATGTTTTTGGAACTAAGATCCCAAACACATCACATGGCTTACACATCAGAATTTTTTGCAACTTCGAGTCATGTAAATGTTTGAACAGCCTAGGGTTTCCAATACTTTAATGTGAGTGAAATCATTACAAAACCTATAGGTTTTGTTTTGTGTAGATTGATTTACAAAAGTCAAAGATTTTCTACAAGATTTAAGGCTTCTTATTTGAAATCTTAAGAAGAAAATCTATCCACACAAGACAATTATTAAAAAAAAAAAAAAGTCACTCTCACTCCCTCCAAACCCCCAACCCCGATGTAAATTTAGTCAAAGTTAGTAAGTATTCCCTCCGTCCACAAAATTTATGTTTTCATTTTTGTACGTGGTTTAATGTAATATGTCGGATAGTATTATAGGATATTGTGAGGTCCGTTTTGAGTAAAGAAAATATTTATGGAAAGTACATATAATATACTTTTCATAAATATTCTCTTTATTCAAAACGGACCTCACAATATCCGTAATACCCTCCGACATATTGCATTAAACCACATGCAAAAATATGAGCATAAATTTCGTGGACGGAGGTAGTATAAATTATACTCCATCCGTCACGAAATTACCTTCATAATGATCTTGGACATGCGAACCAAAGAAAAGTGAATATATTAATGTAAAATTAAATAATAAAATAATAAAAAATGTAATTTATTAACTTTTGTAAGTGTAAAAATTTTCTTTTTATGTGTGTAAAAATAGAGTTAGGGCGACCAAATAAAACAAGTGTGAAAGCAGTTTTGGGACGGGATGAATATAATGTATAAATTTTGCACAACACACTAAAAGAATGAGCGATTATTATGTGTATTAAAAAAATACTTGAAGTAATCAATAATATTTCATTTGGAAAAACAAAAAAATATATACAGTTGGGCTCGTTGTTGTGTATTTTGATAATAATCAAAGAAGATTGTATGGAATATTCAATTTTAATAAAAAAGTAGTGCATACTATTATTGATTTGTGTATTATAATTGATTTTATTGTTTTTCAACCAGTTTAAAGAATTTGTATATAATTAATTTGATTTAATTATTACCCAAATTGACTGTATATTTTTTTTACGGATACCCAAATTGATTGTTCATATATATTTAAAAAAAAGACATAATTTGTGTTATTTAATTAGCACCGCCAGCCGCCTTTAGAGATTATTCTGCATTGTAATAGAAATTCTTAACTAAGATTTATAGTTTAGTTAATTAACTATATGCCCACATATATATATATATATATATTATATAATCCGGTAAATTTTGTAAAATGATAGTAAAATTATATATAATTAAAGTAATTTTTTTAGAATAAGTATTATATATGTAATAGATATATGAAAAGAATTTGTGTGTAATAATTTGACTCAATTCAGAATTTAAAAAAATAAATAGTTCGTACTGAATCAGAATTTGAATCAAGTCAAAATTGACAGACGTAGTTCTCTTCTCTGTGTGTATTACATCCATAATATATATTTTGCCATTTTTTATTTTTGTTTATATACATGTTTAATTTTTATTTATAAGATGATATTTTTATATGACTTAACATGTAGAGTTACTGAAAATATTAATATATTAAAGTACTTATATTTACCGTTAATAACAGACTTAGTGAGAATAGAGAGAATTTAATTTTGCAAAATAAGTTTTCACAGGTTTGTCTAATATCATCACCAATCTCGGATTCTCGGTTAATTCCAGTTTTTCTAATTAATTTGATTTAAATCGATAAAATTTGAATTTACTAATTAAAATATATTTTTTCTAATAAATTATTTTAAATTAATTTAAATATATTAAGTCAAAAGACTGATTTACATGTATATGATAAATTGATAGTTAAAAATGGTCAATTTAAGATTTATTAATACACAATAAATTATCTTATGATAATTTAAAGATCTTATTAAAAATTATTAATTAAAAATATTTTAGGACTATTAAAACTATATTGACCGATCTAATAGATAATTGTATTTTTTTATAAATATAATACTAATTATTATAATTGATTTGATCCGAATGCTTTAATTATATTGGATTGATTTGATTATATTATATACATTAAATCAATTCAATCAATAATATTTATTATCTTGTTTGATATAATAATTTTAAATTTATTTTTAATTCCATAAATTTGTCTTTATATAATATATATATATATATAACAACACTTATGTAAAATATTCTACCGTAAAATTATCTATTTTTTAAAATTTGGCGGGTCTAAACCAGGTTGGGTCAGATATAGACATTTTTTTTTAATTCATGCAGGCTGCAAATTCCAGGTTTTCACTCACAGTTTATGTTATAATATAGGCAAATACTTGTTACTATTTGACAAATTTTTGTTACTAATTCTTAAAAAAATTAATTTTTTTATATTTTTCAATTAACTATAAGAAAAATATGTATTTTTAAAAGAATAAATATGTGTTATTTAATTTATATTTTATTTTTTTTGTTGATTTATGTTGATAATAAGTTGTTAATGTACTAATACATTTTTTAATACTTTACATATGCTATATAAAGTAAAATATATATTGTTCTAAGAACAAATTAATAAATGTTTTGTATACATTAATACATTTTGATCTTATATTAACACATATTTGCCCCAGTTTGTGTTACTTAATGGGTAAATGCATGTTATTGTAAGGATAAAATGTGTGTTACTATAAAAATAAATATGTATTTTTTAATATAATCATCATCATTTTAACTTTAAATATATTAATTTATATAGTAACACATTTTTTTACTATTTTATATGTATTATTATTTGAAAAAATAATTATTTCTATAAGAATAAATAAGTGACAGTTACAAATAGAGGCAAATTTTTAGTTTTATTACAAAGAAGGACTAATGTGCAAATTTTAGAAAATGAGTGTGCACTTTTGGATGTGCATTGCATACTTGTCCACTTTACAATTAAAGGGGAAATATGTTCCTCGTTTTTTCTAAATAAATTAATTGTGAAAATTAATATTTGTTCTTATAATAACATACATTTACTCTTATATTATGTGAAAGTTTATTTATTCTATTAAACAAATGAACGTATGTAAAATAACAACATTTTATGAGATAGTAACACGCATCTGTTCTAATTGTAACACATATTTGCTCCCCAATTTGTGTTACTGTATGAGCAACCATGTGTTACTGTATGATAAAATGTATTTTTATTAAGAATAAATATATATTTTTTAATTTAATCATTATTCCTTAAAAGTTAGGTATATTAAGTTGTGCAAATTTTGAAAAAAAAAATGTCCAAATCCGACCAAACTCAATTTAAACCTGTGAATTTTTTTAAAATGGGTAACTGACACACACATATATATATCATTACTTGTATTAGTGTGCACATGAAGAGTAATTTTAATGGAGCATGTTAAATAAATAAAGTTTGAAGCTTATCTTCACAGATATTTATTATAGTTATATGTTCCCACTTTAATTTTTATTACTACTACATTATTGAGGGATTATTTATATTGCTAAATTTAAGATTTTGAAAGAAGGGGAAAAAAGTTGTGATTGCTTTTATATAGATATATTATAATTTTATTTGCTTTATTTATACTTATTTATTGGTTAAAGTAGAAACTATATATATACAGTGGATCCAGCACTATGCATTGTTTGGCCTACGTTTGGAGATTTTATCTGTACTATAACACTGTCCGGCTCTAAATTTTTTAACTTTTTTTTTTCTTACATAGAAATGGAAATGTAACATTTTCTTCCGTAATTACCCTGCACCCTCATATTGGGGTTGGCATCCATCGACGAGACATGATGTCCTGTTGCCGCATAAATATCATATATGCACATTACGGTATAAAATGTGGGAGTAAGTTTTCGGTGAATTATGTGTTAAACTAAACCTCTGTCGACTTGGCCAAACCGATTTGTACCAAGTTGCTAAAGAAAACGTTTATAAATAGTTGTCGGCGTCTAGAGCCATTAAACAATGACTAGACTGACTAGATAACGATTAGATAGATTAATTAATATCGACTAAGTCGTTCCCGATTAGACATATTTCTCCCTTTAAAATTTTTTTTTTTTTGCAAACCCTAAGTCATTATAATAAAATAAAATTTAAATAACTAAAACAATAATTTCCTCTTGATTTTTAAATTATCACTTTATTAAATTTTAAATTTTTTAGCTGTTACCACTTATTATTTTAATATTAAAAGATGATAATATTAACTTTTTATTATTTTATCTACCATGTATTATTAATTTATTAAGTCATTATTTATGTTTATCATTTAGGCTGCTTCCGATTAGTCACCGACTAATCTCCAACTAGTCGCTCAAGTCGCTAGACCCTAGTGGTTCGATCGACTAACTTTTAGGACATTAATATCATTATATTTTAAATAACTCTATAATATTTATTTATTAATATTGTTATGATTAAGAATATTGATATTATTAAATTAAATGAATAAGGTTTATCAGAGAATTTATCAAAAAGTAGTATTCTTATGTATTAATTATCAGTTTAAAGAATTTGTACTTGAAGTTCGGAGAGAAAATTAAACATACCTCAAATATATATAAGAATAAATTAGGAAGAAATATGAAATATAGTTGAAATAATAATTAAGTTGAGCTAGTCATGAGACTTCCCTTTAAAAAGTAGTCCTATTATAGAGCGCTATTAAATTTTAGGATAATAATAATTAGATCATCAAGAGTTGAGTTTTTGGACACTTAAGTATAAATTACCAGAAAAACAAAGTGATAGTTACACCTAAAAGTTGACTTAACGTTTTTAATTCATGGCTTACGCCTGTAATTTAATAAGTAGCATGGTTTTAATTAAATATAGTTTAAAAAACAAGACTGCAGCAATTAATTAATTAATTAATTAAATAAATTAAGATGTAGACAGGCCAAGCACTTGGCCGGTTGTATACAAATGGTCTAAGTGTCTCCATGCATGCTTCTCTAGTATGGATCTAATTATACTTGTCAACAACATCCTGCTTTCCCCCTAAATAATATATATTTATTTTCTGAACTTCAGTAAAAAAAAAAAGATGATCAGAAATAGTTAATTATGATCCAAAAAGAATGGGTTTTTTGTTGAATTAATTAACGAGATTAACTAATATATAATTAAAGACTTACTACTTCTGTTTTAAAAAAAAAGTTAAAATACTTTTTTTAGTTACATATTTTAAAAATAAAATTATTCTTTTAAAATTTCACACTTAAAATATCTATCTCACAATTTTTATTCTGTACATAGTATTTATTATACTCCCTCTATCCTATAGAAATTTGCAATGGAGGTGCACATATTTTAAAAAATAGAATAAAATAAAAAATAGTATTTTGATGAGTAGTTTGGTTAAATTTTTTGTATAAAGCAAAAATTAGGTGGATTAAGTGTAATGTGAATCTAAAAAATTAAAAAGTAATTATATTTTTGTATAAATATTAAAAAAAAATTGGACTGTTGAACGTCCAACAAAAAAAGTTGGTAAGTTATTGTGAAATAATAGAAGGAATATAAAATTTTGAATGATGGACGCAGTAATATTTAAAAAAAAAAAAAGAATGACATAAACATGGGGTTATGATAAGCCCATCATCAGCTGACTTAATTTCAAAGTTTGACCATGTCGACAAAATCATCACCACCACCTTTGACGCCTCTCCACATGGCACTTCTACCACAATCACTGCCGCCCCCTTTTTTTTTTAAAGGCATGCCAAAATTTTCATTTTATTTCGAAACTTTCAATCAGATTGAATATTATTGACTACATTTATTTGATTTAATTTGGATAAAAAATGTGAGCTCTGTGTGAAATTGTCTTAAATTTGATATTCGAGTCCTTTTTTTTTTTTTTTAACAATGTTTGGATCAATTCGAACTCATATGTGTACACATATATATTAGCGACAAAAGTTATATAAAAATATATAGGAACACAGTTATTATATTTAAATATTACTTGCAAGTTATATATTAATTACATGTGAACCCGATTTATTTTTAAACGAAAATATGATCCAAAATTGAACAGAATATAATCTATTATGATACCATCTCATAATGTGTAATAACAAATCAAGTGTTGAGCTACATATATTCTATAGGTTTTGCTATCAAGTGTACTATTTATGCGTGACTGTTCCATGATATACGACAAACATAAAAATGTTACTTTTTAATGAAAAAAATTCATTTGTAAAAAATAATAAAAATTAAAAAAAATTTAACATATTTTAATATAAACTTATATTGACTCTTTCAAAAAGGGATAATATTTTTGTTTAAAAGGAACTATCACTTTTTTTTAAATAATGTGCAATAATTTATGCTGATATTAAACTCTATAAAAATATATATATAAATTTCAAAATTCATACCCTATATTATATGTACCTAACTATTGAGTGTTCTTATATCAAAGTCCCACAAGAAAACCCAATAATAAAATATGAGATATTTATTTAAAAATAAACTTGAGTGACTGCAGGCATAGAATATGTGAGCTATAAATATCAGAAAATTGAAGTAGAGTTAAAAACATAGCTAGTTGTGAAAGTTAGGCCTTTATATTAACCCCCGCCCCGCCCCGCCCCGCCCCTTTCTAACAAAAATGGGACCATCACTACTACCTCCAACCCCTTCCTAGTTTCTTCCCTTATCTCATCATCTCATTAATACCTTCATCAAGAACATTCCTAACAGAACACACAAATTCACACATTTATTCTTCATTTCATTTTTAGAGAGAGAGAGAGATGGGGAATTGTCAGGCGGTTGATGCGGCGGCGCTGGTGATACAACATCCATGTGGGAGGCTAGAGAGGATGTATTGGCCCATCACCGCCAGTGAAGTCATGAAAACCAACCCCGGCCACTACGTCTCCCTCATAATTCCGTTGCCGCTTTCCGACGCCGCCGCCGCCTCGGGAGACAATTCAGATGACAGCCGAACCGTCCGGTTCACGCGTGTCAAGCTTCTCCGACCGACCGATACTCTGGTTCTGGGCCGGGCCTATCGCCTCGTCACCACTCAAGGTCTTTTTTTGCATGTTTTTTTAGTGGTTATTATTTGATTTAAAATTAAATTTGAAGTGATTTTTTTTGTTTTATTTAGAGGTTATGAAAGTGTTGAGAGCAAAAAAGCATGCAAAGATGAAGAAAAACGTGTCGGAACTGAGTTCAGAAAAGCAGAGCACGAGTTCTGAGTCAGACAAGGATGATCAGGTATATAATGTCACTAGTCTTGGCTCATTATTCAAGAAATATTAGTAATTTCTTAAAAAATTACATTGAAAAGGTACAAATTTGAGTTTATAAATTGATAATTCATTTATATTAATTCTGTAACGCCAGAATATAAGATCGGAAAGAAATCGTCAGAGATTGGGATCGAGCAGCTTAAGTGCATCAAGATCGAATTCGAAATCATGGCGACCGTCTCTGTCGAGCATATCGGAATCTGGAAGAGCTGCTGATAAATTAAGCATCAATTGTGTCTGAGAAACGGATTCTTGATCCAAATAAATTGTTTGTATAGCTACTAGAGTAGGGACTTGCAAAATAGAGGCCCTTTTTCTTGACAAATTAATTAATTAATTAGTATATTTATGATTAAATGACTTATTTAATTTTATTTATCTTCTTCTGAAGATAATTTGAATTTGGAAAAGATAAGAAGTGGGCATCGTTTGTGTGAAGAATAGGAATTCGATTTTCGCAATCTCTCAAACGACAAATTACTTAGAGCCCACAACAACGATATTCTATCGGAACAAGCCAAATGCACCCTTACCAGATTTTTCTACCATATCTAAATTTATTCGATAATATTTTTAAAGAAAAATCATAACTCTATTGCTCTTTTTAATTTGGTCAATTTCATTCTTTTACACAATTTTTTTTTAAATTACTATCAACAATCAATAATGTTACATGCAGATTTCTAAGATTACGCTTATAAAAAGCTTTCCTCTCACACGCAGAGTGTTTGTTTATAAATACTAAATGTAATTTTTAGAATATTTTTTTTCAAAATTATATAATTTTATTTTAAAAAATTAGTTTAAAAATTATTTTGTAGATCGAGTTTCAAAAATAGATATAAAAACACTTTAAGACAAATAAATTATATTGATTCTCACTATTAAGTTCAATGCAAATTGTATTGGGTGCTCAAAAGCACCTTCATTTTTAAATCAAATAAAAGTGCATGTGTTTGTGTGTTGCAGTGATTGGATAGTTATTCTTTAGTTGCCTCTGAAACATATATAGTTACAGATCAACAGAATATTAATGTTTTACTCAATATATATTATAATGTTTATATATCAATATTTTCAGAATATATGATTTTTTTTCAAAAAATATACTTTCCACTTCTAATTTCTACAGAAATCGATTCAATCACATTTTTAAAAACACAGTTAATTGCAAAGGTAAAAATCGATTCACTCACACTTTTAAAGCACAGTTAATTGCAAAAACTATAAATCTCTATATACAACTAATTAAGTGACATCATTTTTCAAGAAAAAGTATTAGCCAATTATACAATATATACTAGTATATATACATGTCGGTCGTTTCAAGATGTATTTCCTTTTCACCATATATTTTATGACATAATCGCCGGCAGAGTAATGGCCAACCAAAAAAAGAAAAAGGAAAAACAGTAGCTGAGTAAGCCAAGAAAGTGTGAAAAGAAGACATATATATGATATACATGTGATTATGTTTTGTACGTGTGAGTAAATCCCAACACAGTTCTTTTGTTAGAGCGAGGGCCCCAAATATATATATATATATATATATATATATATATGACAACAATAATTAATCTCCAACAAAATTATGTAGTTACAAATACAAAATTAATATAAGTACTATTTATGCAAACTTAGTCGGAATCTCGACTCAATCTAGAGAACTATATAGCAACTTAATTAATTGGTTCGACCATTGATGAGGGTACCATTTTTTTGTTAATGAAATAAGGGTAATAGTTGACTTCTTGGTAATTGATTTTATAAATTATAATTGTATATATTTTTAATCATGGGAATACGTTTGCACACTATACTTCTTTCTTATAAATATAAAAATTTACTCCACTACCAATTCAACAGTGAATGGATACAACTCTATGATCCTTTCACTTATAATGTGCTTCTGATTTATGTCTGTGTATGGCTCTAATTGAACTCCATGAGGTTAATTGTAATATTATTTTGCTCTTACATTTGTATATTTATATTCAAAATTTGGTGAAACTGATTTCAGTATTTAGTTGGTTAATATCATTGAAGTGTTGTATACTTGTTTTTATCAACTATTTAAGGATCTAGGATCGATCTATGTTTGAAGTGGATTACAATGTATTCATAATTTTAAAATTGAATTTTGATGAATGAAAAATAGTAAGTTATATATAAGGTTATGAATAAGAGTGTAACTATAAATAGGAATGCCAAAAATCTCAGGTAACAAATAAGGTCACAAAATGAATGACATATTACAAATAGGATAAATTTGATCCCCACCACACACATTTTCATTAAAACCCATCTGAAAAGCCTAATCCCTACTCTACTCCTACCATCATTATATCTGACAAAATAACCCCCCCCCCCATTTTTTCAGAATTCAAAACACAAAATCACCCCACCCCACCCCATCTCTCTCTCTCTCTCACAAAAGACCCGTTGGTCACCCCTAAACCCTCCGCCGACGGCGACACCCCCACCACCTCCGCCGGCGGCGACACCACCAGATCAAGCCACGCCATCCCACACCCCTACGTTCCCTTTGCGACGCCATGTCATCCGACGTGACGCTGAAGATCAGATCTGTGCTAGACACGTCGTTGGACGCCAATCGCCACCATGGCCGACGCCGTGGCTGTCACCGTCACCAAAGATTGCGTCAGATTCGACGATGTTCATGTCCCAGCGCGTCCACGTCCCTCGTCAAATCGGAGCAACGCGTCCATGTCCACGTCCCAGCTACGTCCACTGGTATAAAGAATTTGTAAGTTATCCACCTGTGTTTTCATAAAGAATTGGTTCCCGAATGCTAAATGGTTCTATGTCTACAAATTTGTGTGTTTTATGCAGGTGCAGTGACAAATATGTTCATTTTTCTTCAAATGTTTCTTCATTTCTCTCTGATTTTTTTTTCTTTCAAAATTTCAGATTGTGTCAAACAAAATCAAATGGAATGTATTTTGAAATTAATTTTTTTTCAGGTTACCACTACAAGAAAAATGACGTTTTACAACACTAAAAAGACAACGGTTTTCCTAAAAACTGTTGTCTAAAGTTAAAAATATGTTGCGTAAAGTATAACCGTTGTCTTTTATTGATGGAATATGATGTTAGACAACGGTTTTGGTGAACCATTGTCTAATCTCAAAAAGAGGCGTTGTAAAACGTTTTATATTTTCATCAAATGGTGTTGTATAAAACTATGTACTATAATATATGGTGTATGACCGTTGTAGTAACATATATTACTTGATAATATTTATAATTAACACTTTTAACTAATTAAAACTAGCACTTTATATTATTTTGAAATGTCACTTTTATAATTTAGAAATAGAATAACAAAAAAGAAATTTAACACAATTCAATTACATTTTCTTATTATTTAAAACAAAAATTATTTTCATGCAAATTTCTATAATTTTATACTATATTTTGAATTATTAGAATGATTAGGCACCTACTAATTATTAGTGTGATTTAAACTATTCAATATTTTAAATTAAAATAATAATTTGAATCAATCTTTTGAATTAATAGAATTATTGGAATTAATGTTTATAATGATTTGAATTAATATTTAGAAATATATAATTACATATATATAATTTTAGATAGTATAATTACATAATATAATAATAATAATAATAATAATAATAATAATAAAATAAATATATAACACTTAGTTAAAATAAAAAGTATATATCGTTATATATATATATATATATATATATATGATTAGTCTTGTATGCACCAGTTACACGGTGCAACTCAAGTTCATTTTTTAAAAGTTGAACAAAAATACTACTGAAAAGTTACACATGTTATTACTGAAAAGTTAAACTGTTAAATATACATTTTTAATAATAACATGTGTAACTTTTCACAAATATTTTGTTTAACTTTTAAAAAATGAAGTTGAGTTGCACCGTGTAACTGGTGCACAAGAGACTTGCTTATATATATATTTATAATGAAATATTGAACAAGAAATATCACTTGCCCAAATGGCAAGACACTCATTCATATATAGGAGAGGTCATGTGTTCAAACCCCCTCTCACGCAAAGGGAGGTTGATATTCGTGCGGGTCGGACCCGGATCGGTTCAGCCCGCGGGCCTGACCCATGAATTTTTATTTTTTTTATTTCACAAAGACAACGGCTCACAACCATTTTCTATAGTCACAAATAAGGATATGAACATGCTACAACAACATATTTCATATGTATAGACAACTGTTAATAACCGTTGTAGTAACAAAAAAAAGACAACGGCTCACAACCGTTGTCTATAGTCACAAATAAGGATATGCACATGCTACAACAACATATTTTATATGTATAGACAACAATTAATAACTGTTGTAGTAACAACGAAAAGACAACGGTCAATTAACCGTTGTCTAAACTTGATACTTACTACAACAGGAGCTTCTACAACGACGTTTTTTTATAGAAAGACAACGAGTTTCCACTGTTGTCGTATCCATTTTTTCTTGTAGTGTACATTCGAAATATCAATTTGAAATTGACTTTGGTTATTTTTTTTCAGGTTATATTCCAAAGTTGATGAAGATTTTTGCTCATGAATATTGTTGATATTGTTTGTTGATTTTTTTTACAGATTTTTATTGGATTTTATCTATTTTTCTGGTTCAATTTTGGTTTTTTAGGTGTATCAAGTTCATGGTTCTTCTGTATTTTGGAATGTTTTTAGTTTATTCTGATTTTTGTACACTTTTTTAGTTCAATTTTTGATTATTTTTGTTTATCAAATTCATAGTTCTTCAATATTTTAGGATGTTATTAGTATATTCAGATTTTTTAGTTGTGTATTCAACAATTGTGTTTAGTATGCAGAAAAAAATATGTGTTATTCAAAAACAAAATTTTGAATATGTGCATTAGTTTTATAAGTATTTTTTTTTTGTGAGTGATGTGCAAAATTATAATATGGTTATTAAGAACTAGAAAAATATATATATATATATATATGCAGAATAAAAAATGAATATATGAAAATTATTATTGAATATATGAATATATGACTATAATTTTAAAACCAGAAAAAAAGAAAAAATATAAATTCTGAAAAAATAATAGACATTAACAATAAAAAATACGAAATTTGAATATAATAAAATAATAATAAATATATAATATTGAATTAAGAAAAATAAAAATAAATATTTAACAAGAAATTGAATTCAAAATCGACACCCTAACAAAACCAGTGAAAAAAATCAATATCAAGTTTCCAGTAAAAAAAATTAATTACTAAAATAAATTTGAATTTAAAAATTTAAAATACAAACTAAGAAAAAGGAAAAAAAATTAGTCAGCAATCATTGCCAGACTGCCACAAATTGCCGTGCTGCATCTTTTCAGTGGGTGAGACTCATTTTTTAACCATTCTTGTGACATGGAATTTTTAGTGATCCTCTTCGCAAACAGTGTATTACAAGTGATCACATTTTTTAATTATTTCAAGAAAAAATAATGCTCTACGTTGGAATGTGAAAAAAAAAAACTTTTATGAGTAAAGGGGTTGGGAAATTTAAGGTTAGGTAGCCCTATGTAGGGGTGAGCATGGCTCGGTTCGGTTATCGAACCGAACCAAATCACCAAAACCGACCTAACCGAATTTATTATTATTAGAAACCAAAAACCGAACCATATACATTAAAACCAAAAAGACCGAAACCAAAATTTTCGATTCGGTTTCGGTTCAAAACCATATTAACCGAAATATCACTAGTCAAAATTGTGTGTGCGAAAATAGGGAGAGGGGAAGTGGTGACTTGGTGGCCGCCCGCCGTGAGCTTAGGCGGACAACGACGGATGAGAATGGGGTGAGCGGCATGAGGGTAAGGGAGGGAGGAATTTCTGTAAGTGAGGCGCCGTGACCGTGAGGGTGAGGGAGGGAATTTGGAAATGATAACTTACTGATTTGGGGGTTAGGGTTTTATTTATTTATAAGTAATGTAATTATATATATGTAATATAATATTTATTTAATTTATTTATATATTTAGTAATAGTATTATACATATATAATTATATATATATATATATATAAATTCGGTTCGATTTTTCGGTTTTTTTATCTTAAAAATCGAAACCGAAATCGAAAATCAAAATATTAAATATTTAAAACCAAAATCGAACCGAATACCAAATTAACCGAAACAAATTCCTATTTCGGTTTGGTTCGATTCGATTTTTCGGTTAAAACCGAATAGTGGTCACCCCCTAGCCCTATGAACCATCAATTTTGATTCTTTGTAATTGAACTTTGAGGGCTTAAGGGACTTTTGACGGGACACTTTTTTTTTTTTGAAAGTAAATTGGTTCATGTTTGAATTAATTTATATATTCCCAACAAAGTCTCAAACCACGAGATTGACTTTTGAATAACTTGTAACATATCAGGTGTACAATTGTTAGGTTTGACTTAAAATCTCAATTAAGTTTGTATAAGCATACCACATACGACATTAAACTATGCATATAGTTTGTCATATTTAACAACTTCGAAGGTATTTTACTTATTAAAATTAGTTTCTTAATTTCCATTGTAATTTGCACATTACATTTTTAGACTTTCTTTCAATACCGTCTATTTGCAATCACTATTTAAGCTTATTATTAAAAACTTAGGGCCGCTTGGTTGGGGTAATGAGGGTGGGGAATGAGAATGAATGAAGATTAATGAGAATTTATTCTTATTAGTAGTGTTTGGTATTATTTATTGTACATGAATAAAATCATAAAAACATGTTAAAAAAAAGGGTAATCACTATTACTAAAAACATGTGATTACCCTGATACTCATTACCATTACTATTTTAAATTTATATCAAGCGCCCCCTTAACAATTTAAAAAATTTGTGAGTTTTTAGTCCTAATTGAACTCTCTTTCAGCAGTCGTTAGCTAGCTTATTTTTTAATTTTTCTCATTTTTATATACATTTAATTAATCTGATTCTCTTTTCGTCAACTTAATCAATTTACATACGTTTAGGGGCCGGATGCTTATTTCAAATTCTTCAATATGTAATGAGAATGAAATTTCATCCTCCTTCTTTACCCTTATATATGTTGAATTGATGGTTTGTATTCATGGTAGTTACATCATTAATGTTATGCTTCAATTTTTTAAAAAAAATTGTAAAAAAATGTTGATTATGGTATGAGAGATTCATTGAGGAGGATGATTATAAAATGAGATGAGGGTAATCAAATGGGTGATATTACTATATTTAGGAGGAAAACCAATATTATCTACCTTATTTGTTCTCATTATATGCATTAATTACTATATGTATATATATTCTCATTCTCATTACTATTGAAGAATTCTCCTACCAATCGGCCCCTTAGCTTCTTGTGCCCGACTTTACTATGGAATGTAATTGCAAGCTATAAAGTAATTTAGTTTTACAAAAGCCGAGAATTTTTTTTTTTTTGGGAGAACTAGTGATATATTTTCCACCCATACCCTAATGAGTTCAAGGAAAACTTTTATAAGAGTTACCATTAACTTATAAGAATTAAGTCACCCCTAACTCTAAGTGACTTTTGTAAGAAATCCGTTTTGTAAGCACTCTTAAGAATCACCATTAACATAAGTCTTAGTAAAAAGCATGATCTTCGACTCAATCTGGAGCGTGCACTTCAAAGAGGGAAATTTGATGCATTTATTTGTATCTATTTCTGAAAATGATCACAAGTTTTTTATGCATAGATATTTTTATCTTACGAACCAAATGAACCCGCGTAGTTGATTGTTTATGTTTGCTTGAACGTCATCATATTTATAGTGAACGAATAAATTTACGTACATCGATAGACAATCATCATATTTATATCTATTTAATTTTATCTCAGATCAATCAATTAATTAATTAAAGTTGACCTGTGTTGCTTATATACATCTAGGTCCCTATCTATAACAACTACTACAACAGCTGAATCTTGTCTGATGATATTGAACTAATAAAATCTTTTAAGAGTATTAATTAAGACAAAATCTCTTGATCTAAATGCATTGAAGAGGTCTTAATTTGTTTCGTGTCTCATTTATATAATGACACTTATCAAGTTAAACCGAGACTAAATATTTTTTTGCATTGTATGTATTCTTTAATTAGGGAAATTGTAGTACTAGTTGATGAATATTTAAATCTGACATTTATATGTGAATTTTGAATTTGAAAAGATAAAATGATCGCCAAATGAATAATATATGTTAAATCCAATATAAAACGAAAGTTAAGAAATATATTGACGCCCACTAAAACTAGACAAAAAAATTTAGAGTTTACTAGAACTCAAATTCACAACTTTTGCTATTATGTATATTATTTGTCACTATTTAAAAAATATGTGAAGTTTATTTTTCTTAATATTATTAGTTGATATGCATAATACTTATAAAAAAATATCAAGTGAATTCAAAATCACAGAATAGCTACTTATTAAATTAAGGGATTAAAGATTTATAAGCCTATAACTTTGCTTCATTTTGAATTTGGTCCACATGGATTCCACATTTTTATTTTGGTCCTATAAGTTAGAAAATATTTTGATTTTGGTTCTTTTACAAACTTACAGGACCAAAATCAAATTATTTTTGACAAGTTATAAAAAAAAAAAAAACTTTAATCCCTTAAATTAAATACGTACGTGTAAATGTGACGACCCTCGATCAACAAATGTGTATAATTTCTATGATGAGAAAAAAATCCAATAGATGTAACCGTAGAAAGCGTGTAGGTAATTGATCTAGCTCATTTGAATGGAGTCATTTTGATTATATGTCTTGAATTAATGATCTAAATGATTGATTAACTAATTAAAAAGGTTTTAATCAAACCAAATGTCTTAAGGAACTCCGACCAACAAATCCAGTGAGACCTAACCATATTATATACTTCCTCCGTTGAAAACTACTTTCATAATAGTCCTGAATACATGAACCAAGAAAAAGTAAGTATGTGAATGTAAAGTTAAATAATAAAAAAAAAATATTTTGTTGATTTTTGTGAGTGTAAAACGTTTCCTTTTTAAATGTATGAAAGAAGATATGGGACGTCCGAAAAAGCAAAGTATGAAAGTAGTTTTGGAATAGAGAGATATAAATAAAAAGATAAATAGAACTACAGAATATGCATGTGATTACACTCTCAAAATACATACTGAATAAATTATGAACTCGTTTTGTAATAATAATTAAATAAGAAAAAAATGTTATCTAAATGAAAACCAATTAAAATATGTTGCAAATATATAAAAAGGGAGCACATAAATCATTAAATTGTCATATCCAGTGCGTGAGAATCAGCTGATGACAAATTCCAAACATGTATCCTCTTAAATGTGTGTTTGATATTTTTTTTTGGGATATAAAAAAGAAAGGGTTCATTACACATTGGTTAGATTGCATAATGAGTATTACAATTTGATTCTAGCCTTTTCAAAAATTGTATTTTTGTTCAAAAATAGATCTTAGAGTAGCCTGCACAGCCTGCAAGTTGCAGTAATTTGACAAGTTTCAGCTACCACTTTTTTGTGGGGCCCACTCGAATTTGCACAGCCGCAACATGCACAAATCATTATGCACAAAATTTAGATGCACAGCCCAGTACGCCCAGATTCTTTAGATGCACAATCCATTATGCACAAATTTTTGCACAAATTTTATTTTGATGCACAATCCAAATATGCACATTTTTTAAGATGCACTAATTTAATTTTATGCAGAATTTTAATATGCACAACCTTTTTAAATCTACACAATTTTAATTTTACACAAATTTTAATATATATTAAAATTCAATTACATATTAATTCTAATAGAGCCAAATATACATTAAAATTCAAATTTACATAGGACCAAATTTACAAGTTCTTCCATCTTCCTCTTCTTAAGTTCTGCACATTCTTCTTCATTTTTTCTTCCATCTCCACCTATATGTAATGGACCTATCAATGCACATTTTAGTAATTTTAGTGCATATATAACAAAAGTCATAAATTTAACAAAAAGCCCACATTAATACATGAAGTCACGTTAGCAATCAAAAGGATATGGTTATTACACCTCTTCATCATTAAACACACACCACTCACCCACACACAAGCACACACCACACAAACACAGGCACACACCACACACACCAATCACTCAAAAATGACACATACCACTCACTCACTCACACACACAAACACACACACAAGCACAAGCACACACAGAAACACATATACACAGGAGCACACACATACACAGAAGTACAAATGGAGTTCCCAAAATTCAAAAAATCGTACACAAAAAGTCTAAACAAAGAACGAAAAGAAGCCCTAGAACGAAAAAAATTTCAAAACGAAAGTCCAACAAATGGAGTTCCCAAAATTAAAAAAATCGTAAAAAGGACACTAAACAAAGAACGAAAAGAAGCCCTAGAAATCGATCTCAAATCGACGCGACGGACTAAAAATCGAAGCGAAATGAACAGAAAATAAGAAGAATCAGTAAAAAAAGGAGAGATAGTACCCGATCTAGTGGCTTCGCCGTGGTCTTGGGTCCACCGTCGCCCTTCGCCTTCGCCGCGATCGTGGGTCCACCGCCGCCTTTACCATGGTCGTGGCTTCGTCAATAGTGCTCCATTTCCATCAGATCGACGCGCGAAAGACGTCGATATCAACAAAATTTACCGTTGATTTCATCATCGTTTTGATCTGGAGCTAGCTGTTCGATTCATCATTGGATCTGGAGGTTGAGAACGAAGGAGAGAGATAGAGGGTGAGAGTGAGCGAGAACGAGAGAGAGAGAGATGTGTATTTTGATTTCAAATTACTAATTGGAATGATAATAATAATAGAGGAGAGGGAGTGTAATAGGTGGGGTGGAGTGGGCTGGGTGGGTATGGGTGCTGACAATTTTATGGGTGTGGGCTTCACATTAGAATTATTTTGTAATATTTAATGAATCAATATGTATTTTTAAAAAGGTGTAATAATAAATTGTAGATTGTGTAAAAACAAGAACCAATATGTAATAATCTCAAAAAGAAAATTAGACTTAAAAGCATAATTAAATTGAACCTTATTTCTAGAGCAGTTGAGGTGGAATGGATCTATGTTTTAAATGCAGATGCGAAAGTTTGAACCGATCATTTTTAATATTTGCGATCGAACCGGTCGAATCGGGTACTGCTTAGTAAAGTGATTAGACCGGTATAATAAAATAATTAAGTAATAGTTATTTATAGTTAAAAATTAAAGGCAACATAGATAATTTTTCTCTAAATATAATAAATTTTATATATAAATTATGATAAAAATAAAATTAATATACATTAAAATTGTTATTTAAAGTTCAATTTTAACTATCTAAATTACATGTCAATAATTTACAAAAATAAGTCCACCATATATTATAAAAGGATTAGTCTTGTATGCACCAGTTACACGGTGCAACTCAGGTTCATTTTTAAAAAGTTAAACAGTTTATAAGTGAAAAATTAAACAGTTTATTACTAAAAAGTTAAACTATGAAATATACACTTTTCAATAATAATTTGTTTAACTTTTCACTTATAAACTGTTTAACTTTTTAAAAATGAATTAGAGTTGCACCGTGTAACTGGTGCACAGGAGACTTAGTCATTATAAAAATGTCAAATGTAAAATTAAGTTCACTAAATATCTTAAAAATATCAGATACATAGGAAATTTATCAATATCTACGATTAACAACATAAATATATTTAATTGAAAGAATATTCAAATTAACACCACTAAAGTTTGATCTCATGATTTCAATTCCAAATTTCATAGATGATTTAGTAAAAAGATGTGGAAATAATAAATTAAGAATTTGGGAAAGAATATAGATAAAACCGCGATTGAGATGATATAGAATAAAAAAAATCAAATTTTATAAATTGAGTTTCAATGAAAGTTATAGATTGAAAAAAAAAATTCTCAATTTTTTTTAAAAATAAAGCAAAAGCACAGAGTTGGCTATTCCAACCAGTGACCGGTCCAACCTGCTTTTGCCATTTTCTGGGCGCATTAGAGAAAGAGCGGTTCGACCGGCCAGTCCAACCCGCTTTTTAAAGTACAAAAATGGATCCGTTTGATATATATATTAAAAGTTAAAAATAGGTGAGTCTACTTTAACCTATGATCCACCAATAAGTGGATTCAGTTGGAAATTTAAGCAGCCCATTTCGCCGACCTGTCTTGATAGGTCTATTTATTGGCCTAAGTTATATGCAGCCACATATGTAGATAGTGCACACAAGATAAGAACACATATTAAATAACCCTAATTTATTTTTATTTTTTCATAGTTCATTATTTAGATTTTTATATGCACCCACCCACCATAAAAAAAAGAAGTCGATGGATGGATCTTAATTACACCCGCATCTTCGTCCTCCGCCTGGTTACATCGGTCGTCCGATCGACACCAATAGCTACATCCGCCCATCGATTAGCAAGAAAAAAATAGAGAGAAACTCAAATTAGGGCACAATTTAATAGATATGTCCAAAATAAAGTTTCATACTATGACGGGAACATAAAGTTTCAAAGTTTCATAATGTATCAGAAATTTTAGAAAATTGTTTATGAAATTTGTTGATATGGCGAACTAATACGTCGGTTTCAGAAATAATCCCCAAGGTTTGCCAGGTCACCAGAGCCCATCCGAGCTGGAGAAAGTCCAGAGCTCGCCAGTCTGTGGGTACACCAGAGCTCGCCCGATACTCTGGAATCTGGTCAAGGCTCGGGAGCTCGCCCGACCTACCGAAGCTCGCTGGGAGCTCGCCCATGAGCTCACTTGTTAGTCGATAGGACCCCGATGGCGCGCTCTTTTTCCCTCCGTCCGATTTATCCACAAGGGTGGTTTACGGCGAGGTTTGTAATGAGGCCCATCTAGTCTAAGGCATAGTAGTAGGACGAGGCGTGATAGGGGAAACAGTGTGAGAGATCGAGACGAGGGTAAGAAACCCTCATCAACACCGGAAGCCACATAGGCTCGTAAGGTGTCGTCTCACACTCACACACCTATAAATAAGACCTCTCTTGTACTATTCAGGGGACTCTCTCACAATTCTGAAAATCAATACAACTCCTATTGCAATATTTCTCTCTCTAAGCTCTCTTCTCTCCCTCCCCAAGAATACGAAACCATAAGATTATTGTTTGGTAGAATTAATTCGTTGTAAAGCCACATAAACAAACATAATCAGTAAATTCTATCAACAATTTGGCGCTAGAAGGAGGGCGGTGTGCTTCGAACCTGAAAAATTAAAAAATCTCAAGAACGAAAAAGTTAGGGTTTGGTTGAAGGTTTGAAGATTTGAAGGTGTTCTTGATAAAACTCAAGAACACTTGAAGATACACACACACACCTTCATCCCTTGAACGAAGAACCCAGATTTCCAGACAAAAACCCGAGTCTTTGGATTTCACGAAATCGGTCCGGAACAAGTTTTCAAACGCGCGCGTGCACAAGAATAAACCGAATTTCAGATAATTTGTCACACGCGAGGCTAGACGAACACTTGCACAGCTCCACCTAAGCTGGACGACCACCACTCCGGCGACCTCCCTCCACTCCGACGCCCTTCAGGAAGTTACCCCCTCCGAAACCCAAAAATGGCTAACACTCGAGCCGCCAAGGGACAGGCCTCAGCAGCTGCGGGAAGGTCTAAAGGGGGTGATCAAAACCAGGCCGAGGTGGAGACCTCACGCCAGGTGGTGGAGACATCACAACCCCCTCCCCAGAAGAGCACCGCAGCTCCGCGACCTCCGCGAGTTGCGGCGACCCAGGAAGACTTGGCCCCCGCCCTGAGGGACCTGGTCAGCAATCCTGACGAGCTCCAATGCACCATCGCGACCCTACAGAGGTTGCAGCAGCGACAGCAGGACGAACTCGCCCTGGTACCCCGACGAGTTCCAGATGCCGAAGCCCGAGAGCAGACCAGGCCCACTCAAGGCACCCAGACCAGAGGCGACTACAACATGCTCCCCACCGAACAGGAGGCGAGTTCGGCACAAGCCCGCCAGCGTAGGGAGAGGACTGGTAAGGCCAAAATGGTGGAGGAGGGTCCCGCTCCCTACACGGGAAGGGAGTCGGCATACACAGGGGCATCTGACACCCACCAATCACAAAGGAGAGAAGTCCTCCAAGGCCGCCTGGGCCTAAGATACGAAGAGAACGAGCGTACGGCGGCCCCAGCTGCGTCCCATGGGGACTCCGATCAGCAGCCACGCAGATCAGCCCACGAAAGGCTGAGGAGGCCCGCCACTGACCGACTGGGTCCCCACGGCGGACGCCAATTCCAGCCCATCACTAAGAGGTCACCCCAGAGTGAGGCACCTCGGGGACATACGTCCGCGAGACGCACAACCTTTGAGCACCCTCCGCCGGAGGCGACCCGAGATGACGAGCTGGCCTCACTGAAAAAGGCCGTTGAAATGCTACAAGCACAAGTAGCAGCCAAGTCTGGCGGACCTGACGCCACGGCTCTCCCCACCTCTCCATTGGCACATGCCCTCCTCCGCGCACCGGTCCAGAAGAAAATTCAATTCCCGGTGATGTCCGCATACGAGGGCGAATCAGACCCGAAAGTCCACCTGGCCAAGTACGCGGACTTCATGATTTCGGTCGGCGCCACCTACCCCACCCAGTGCCGGAACTTCCCGCTGACCCTAGGGGATCGGGCTCATCGATGGTTCTCTTCACTCGTCCCGGGGTCAATCTGCTCATTTGGCCAACTCTCACGGGAGTTCCTGGCCCACTTCTCTGGGTTCGGATCTTACCTTACCCAGAAACACTGACTCGCCAACATTCACCAGGGCGAGGGCGAAACCGACCAGCAATACCTGGAAAGGTTTGACAAAATTCTGCTAGAAGATGAGCCGGTAAGCGAGGATACCAAGGTCGTCGCAGCGATGGCCGGACTCAGGAGGGGCACCGACCTCTGGAAGGAAATGCACCTCGCATGTCCCAACACTTATAGCGCATTTCGCCACAAGGCGGGGGTGTTTGTGGCTATGCAGGAGGCACTACTGAAAGAAGTTGGTGCCCACGAGGAAAGGAAGCCCTATGGGAAGAAGTCCGGGGGCACCTACAAAGCTCCCCGGAACTTGAAGGCCTTTGGCGAGGGAGACGAGCTCAAAGAAAAGCTTAATCAGGTCCTCACTGTCTCCGTTGACCACATCTTCACTGCCGTCAAAGGCAAGGCCATGCTGGAAGAGCCGAGGCGAATCCACCAGGACCGCACGAAGCTCAATCCCAACAAGTTCTATGCCTACCATCAGGCCATCGGCCACTTCACCAGCGAGTGCCGAGACCTCCTCAAGCAACTCTGGAAATTTTACGAGGAGGGGAAATTGGCCGAGTTCGTGAAGAAGGCCCCAGCTAAGAGACCGAGGTTCGAGAGGAGGGCTACCTCCGACGACGAGGAGGAGGAAGCAGACCAACCTGGTCCCCATCACAGACGGAGGGCACCTCCCCAACCTCAGCAAAATATGGAGCCTACTCGGGAACTCTTGGTTCTTGAGAAAGAAATCGGAGCTGCAGGAGGTCTCCAGGACGGGGGATCCTCCATATCCAAGAGAAAAAGGAAGGCCGAAATCCGGGCCATAAACCAAGTCCAGGAGGGCAGCTCCGGCCCCAGGACCGTTTCACAGCTTACTGACGAGCTGATGTTCTCCGCGGTGGACTTGGAAGGGGTACTGATGCCCCACAACGACTCGTTGGTGATAACCGCCAACATCATGAACGTCCGAGTTCACAAGCTACTTGTGGACACCGGCGCATTCACCAACATCCTCTTCAAGTCCACCTTGGATGCCTTAGGTGATTTTGAGTCGTACCTGGAACCTAGCAATGCTAGGATAGTGGGGTTCGGAGAAGCTGTAACCGTCCCCCTAGGTAGTGTTAGGTTGAGCGTCCAACTTGTATCGGCGGAGGACCCCGAAAGGAGACTGACTAGGCTCATAGATATCCTAGTTGTCGACCAGCAGTCCTCCTACAACGGGTTCCTTGGCCGCCCTTTTATTAATGAATTCAAAGCGGCGTGTTCGACCTACTACTACTGTTTAAAATTCCCAACTCCAAAAGGTGCCGGAACTATAAAAGGTGACCAGAAAAAGGCCCGAGAGTGTTTACTCCAGCTCAAAGATGGCCGGGTCAAGAAATCCATTCCACAAGTCCACATCCTCGAAGAGGACGTACAGATCCCTGCAGACGAGCCAAACATTCTAGACGTCATCTCAGTCGAAACTGAGATGATGGAGGTAGGCGATTTGTCAGAAATCAACCAAGGCATTGGACCTGTGCAAGACACACAACCGACACCAATGGAGGACTTGGGAGAAACCCAAGTGTTGAGACCTGCGCAGGGGTCGGTACCTGCGCAGGGACAACAGCCTACTCCCATGGAGGTAGCTGATGAGGCCCAAGGTGGGGGACCTGCGGGATGTCAAGAACCAACACCAATGGACGTTGACCTAACTCCCCAAGTCACCACACCATCCCAAGCTGACAAACCACCAGAGGTGTTCACAGCTGACGAGCTCGCCCAAGCTGAGAGCCAACCCGATGACCTCGAACCGCGCATAGGCCACGAGCCCGCGCAGATGTCACAAGGGGAGTGGGACGAGTTCATCAGCGACCCGAGGTGGAAAAGTTAGAAGAGAAAAGCAACCCTCATGGAAGAATTGACGGCACTCCCGGTGGACCCGGAAAGGGACTTAGAACTTTTTATCGGTTCTGAGTTACCTGAACCGTACCGGTCGAGGATGGAGCTCTTCTTGATGGCCAACCTGGACGTGTTTGCCTGGTCTCACGAAGACATGACGGGAATCCCATTGGAACATGCTTGCCACAGACTTAACATAGATCCAACGAGGAGACCCGTACGCCAAAAGCGGAGGAAGTATGGACCAGACAAGTACGCAGCTCTAACAGTTGAGGTGGAGAAGTTGTTAGACAACAAGCTCATCAAGGAAGCTTTGTGTCCGCAGTGGGTCGCGAACCCCGTCCTGGTGAAGAAACATAATGGGACGTGGAGACTCTGCATTGACTTCACAGACCTGAACAAAGCATGCCCGAAGGACAACTTCCCACTACCTCACATTGACCAGCTGGTGGACAGCACTGCAGGCCATGAGATGATGACATTCATGGATGCTTTTGCGGGCTATCATCAGATAGCTCTACACCCGGATGACCAGGAACACACGGCATTCTACACCAACAAGAACATGTATTGCTGGGAAAGGATGCCGTTCGGACTCATCAACACCGGAGCTACCTACCAAAGATTGGTGAACAAAATGTTTGACCAACACATTGGTGAATCCATGGAGGTGTACGTAGACGACATAGTTGTCAAGAGTTTGAGAAAGGAGGACCACCTGAAACAGACCTTCGACATACTGCGCCACTACAACATGAAGTTGAACCCCAAAAAGACCAGCTTCGGCGTACACTCTGGGAAGTTCCTGGGGCACCTAGTTAGCCAGCGGGGAATTGAGGTCAACCCAACACAGGTCCAATGCATAATCGAGATGGGAATACCCGATTCCGTCTAAAAAATTCAAAGGCTGACAGGGTGCATGGCAGCCCTGAACAGATTCATCTCCAGGTCCGGCGACTGAAATCGTCCATTCTTCGAGGCAATTAAGGCAAACACACGGAGATACAAAGAGGCGGCCAAGGCCAACAAGCTCCACCTCAAAAACCACTTCGTTTGGACAAGTGAATGCCAACGAGCCTTCGAAGATATCAAAGCATACCTGGCAGATACACAGGTTCTGTCGAAGCCAATAAATGGAGAAAAGTTGTATCTGTATCTATCCGCGTCGGAGGTGGCCATCAGCTCCGTCCTGGTCCGAGAAGAGGCGAAAACACACCTCCCAGTGTACTACGTGAGCCAAGTCTTACATGAAGCTGAGTTGCGGTACACCCCAACAGAGAAGCTGGCTTATGCACTGGTGATGAGTGTTAGAAAATTGAGGCCTTACTTCTTTGACCATCCAGTAGAGGTGCTGACAACGTTCCCACTGCGTCAAATACTACAGCGCCCAGACACTGCCGGACGCCTGCTGAAATGGTCACTGGAGATCAGCCAATACGGTATAACCTACGCACCCCGAACAGCGATCAAGGGACAAGCACTCGCAGACTTCATCGTCGAGCTAACTTTCCCACAAGATCCGACGAGGGGGCGTATGGCTCTGTGGCATCTCTACGTGGATGGATCATCAACTAGCATGGCAGCAGGCGCCGGCGTGGTCCTGATCAGCCCAGACAGACAAGTCTTCACCTCCGCAATTCGGTTCGACTTTCGAGTAACCAACAATGAGGCGGAGTATGAAGCGTTGATAGCAGGACTTAGGCTATCATTAGCTGTGGGGGCAACCAATCTTCAACTTTTCGGAGATTCCAAGCTAATAATATCCCAAGTCCGGGGGGAATATGAGGCAAAAGACCAGCAGATGATGACCTACCGAAAGATAGCCGCATATTTGATCTCGATGTTTACACAAGTTTACATCAATCAGATACCGCGGCTAGAGAACACGCAAGCAGATGCTCTAGCCCGGCTAGCTACTAGCAACGGCGAAGCCGAATTCACGGAGGTTGTGATCACCACACTAAAAAACCCCTCGACGTCCGACTACAAAGTAAATCAAATCTCGAGCGGGGGGCAGGAGGACAGTGAAGGTGGTGAAGATTGGTTCACTCCAATCCAAAAATACCTAACGGACGGAACAACCACCGTGGACACCTGGGAAGCTAGCCGGTTAGTAAAGCAAGCTGCCAGATATACACTGCTGGACGGTCAACTCTATAAACGTGGATTCTCTCTACCCCTGCTCAAATGCCTAACTAAGAAGCAGGGGTCCGAAGTGTTAGAAGAAATTCACGAGGGAATTTATGGAAGTCATGCTGGGGGGCAAGCATTGGCATATAAGACGATCAGACAGGGCTACTACTGGCCCACTCTTCGCAAGGATGCCATCAGCTTCGCTCGAAGGTGCCGAAAGTGCCAACTTTTCGCACCTAACATCCACTCCCCAGCCAACCAGCTTAAGTCGGTTTTCAGCCCGTGGCCTTCGCGAAATGGGGTATCGACTTGATCGGCCCATTTCCACCTGGCAGAGGCGGTGTAAAATTCATTGTCGTAGCAGTATACTACTACACTAAGTGGGCTGAGGCCGAAGCTCTCACGACCATAACCCAGGAAAGGATGATCGGCTTCATTTGGAAAAACCTGATCTGCAGATTTGGACTCCCGCAGTCGGTCATCACTGATAATGGAAGGCAGTTCGACGGACAGAAGTTGAGGGACTTCTGCAGTTCATGGAACATCAAGAAGCACTACTCAACTCCATATCACCCCCAGTCGAACGGCCAAGTCGAGGTGGTGAACAAGATCCTGAAACACATACTGAAGCTCCGCCTCGAGGAAAAGAAGGGGAGCTGGGCAGATGAACTCCCGGAGGTCCTATGGTCCTATAGAACTTCCTATAGGGCCAGCAACGGAGAGACTCCATTTGCCCTAGCCTTCGGGACTGAAGCCGTGGTCCCGGTAGAAGTCCAGAACAAGACTTGGAAGGTGGTGGGGTACGATGAAGAGAAGAACGATGAAGTATTGGCAGTAGAAAAGGATCTGATCGAAGAGACCAAAGCCTCATCAGAAATGAAAAATGCCACCTACAAGCGCAGAGCGGAAAAGTATTACAACTCACAGGTCCGAGACCGAAAATTCAAGGTCGGAGACCTGGTGTTAAAGAAGAAATTGATGGCCCCACCAGGTGTATTCGGTTCGAACTGGGAAGGACCATTCCGGGTCACCACAGCCTGGCCAAATGGCACCTACGATCTAGAAGACGCAGAAGGCAAGGCTTCATCCACTACAAAAAAAATCATGTTTAGTGACAAAAATAATAGTGACAATT
>JAPKLY010000165.1:730237-762282 GCA_026898435.1 Prunella vulgaris | reverse complement strand
AGGTGCTTGGGCAAGAAAAGCCTCACAGACTACGTGGTTGTGGAGATGGCTTGAAACCATCTTCTGATAAAAGAGAAAAAATTAATGTTGAATTACAAAAGGAGAATGAATGTTTGAGAAATGAGCTTCAACAAGACAAAGAATCAATGGAGACACTGTTGACGAAGAATAAAGAGATGGCTTCACGATTGGAGTTCTTAGAAGCCAAAATTCCTGAATTCTTTCAAACACTGAACCAAATAAGTCACATTCCACATTCTAATGTAAGTAATTATATGTATTATTAGTGTGATTTATCTTTGATATCATTTTTCTTTCAATAAATACTTTTTTTTTTACAGGTTTGAAAAAGGAATTCTCAGCAGCTTCGGTTCTATGACAATTCATCAAACTTAATGTTTATTTAATTATTTTATGTAATTTCTTTTAGATATTTGACTTTAATTATCTACTTTATTGGTTTAGCAATGATTTATGTATTTGTTTCAAGTATTGATGTATTAAGAATCTGCATTTTTCTACTATGTGCGTGTGATGTTTTTAATCATAAGTCTTACTTTTTATTTTTATTATTTTATTCCAATTGTTTTATATGTATTGAATAATATTGGAAAAATATTCATTGGCTTAGAACTATATATACAGAAATGTATTATCATAATATCATATTTTATATTTTGATTACTTTAATTAAATTAATAATAGTTAATACTAATAAAAAAAAATTCAAGAATTTTTAGGGTTTAGTGATAACTATTTCGTAACTACAGTTAAAATACATTTATCAAAATATTATAAATATTAATAATATTACTGAATTTTATTTAAAATATTAATATAAAAATTAAATTTGTGATGAGTTTTTTAGTTTTTAGTGATAATAAAGCCTTAATTAGCAACATATTTATAGTGGCGACTTGTAAGAAGTTTTAGTCATGAATATTATATCATCACATAAATATCATATTTTAGTGATAATAATCAATCATGACTAAATATCTTCATTATAGTGTCATGATTTTTTTGTAACTATAATTAATATTTTAGTAACAGTGAGTAAATGTGACAAAAAACTTGAATATCTGCAATAACAAAATAATGTGACTAAATATTGAATAATAGTGATAAATATAATGCGTGACTAAAATTTTAACTTTGGTGATAAATTATGAATGTCACTACAAATATGACTTATAGTGACAATTAATGCATTTTCGTGACTAATCTTTTAGCCACAGCATTTATAGTCACAACTTCTAAAATTGTCACTAACAATTTTTAGTAACAATATTATTCATATAGTGACAAAAAAATTTGCCACTAAACGCATTTTTTTTTGTAGTGATCATACACCAGGAGCTCGGCACATCTAAAAAAGTTCTACCAATAGACTAGAATCCTGTAATAGACTAGTCGAAGGTTTGCATCAGAAGTGTAGATGGCAACCGATGTAAATTACGTTGCTGTGAAAATTTAGAAAAATTCCCAAGTGTTTGGACCTGTGCAGCTCCCCAACCAGGCGAGCTGCACTTGGTCGCCCACTACTCCTGGTAGCTCGCCAAACCTAGCTCGCCCACTTGCTCAAAAATTTGCAATGCGCAAGGACCAAGGTCCCGAACGTTGTAATTAAATAGCTCGAAGGCAAAGGCCAAAGTGCCCAAGGTCGCGAAGGTACCCTTCTTAAAGGGTTGCTAAGCACCTACTGCCACAAGTTAGAAAAATTCGCGAAAAAGACAGGAACGTCTAAGGTAAGGTTCATGAAACCCAATGGCCCAACGTGAATCAATCGAAGTGCAGTTCGCCGTCCTAAGTGGTCTAAGACGAACGATTCGCGGCCCTAAATGGCGTAAGACGAAGAATACGCACTCTCAAAACAGAGGTACAATTCATAGTCGAAAGTGACGTAAAACGAACGATTCGCTTCTCAAAGTAGAATAAGACGAACAATTACGTACCAGGAAAATAAACAAGAACGAGCTATTTTAAGAAATTATAACGTAAAAGCGTAAAAACATAAATGAAAAAAGTTGGACAAAAAATGCTCGACTTATATTCAAAAGGATACTTAAGAGATTTTCAAGCCAAAAATATAATTGAAAAAATCCTAAGTATGAGTAGTGGCGCTGGCCACAAAGGCCGACCAGCTGGCCGTCTTTGAATTACAAAAAGCTCATTCTGGGTGAGCTGCACGTGTTCGGCGAGCTAAATCTACTTGGACAAAAAGTAAAGACTACAAAAATGGAGCTCCTTCTGGACGAGCTCCGCAACCCGACGACCTACTACAACTTGGAAAATGTAAACTAAGCTAAGAAAGCAGTAGTAAAGGGGGCCTAAGACTCGGGGTCGGCTATCTCTGGAGCGGGGGCGACCTGGCGGATGGGCATGGCGAGCTCGGCATCAGGAGTGATATTCCCGGAGAGTCCACTTGTGCCGAGCTCGCTGATGTTTATCATCGCATCCCCGCAGACCTCCTGCATCTGCTCCATCGTCGGCGGGGGCCTCACCTCCAGCATCCCCCTCTGCACCCTCAGTCTCTTGGTCGAGGTCGGCAGTCAAGACCTGCTTCGTCTGGATAATGTTGAATTTCAGACGAGCAGCGTCGAGATTGATCCCATAGCCCGCGAGGTCCCCAATGTTCAATTCCGTGCCAGGGGGAATCGAGGACTTCTCCAGGTAGTCTTCAAACTCGCTGACAAGGGCTTCCCACTCGCTGTCATTATTAATCCGCGCCCATTGGAAGGAGCGAATTACCTCAGCAAAGCAGAGCACGAAGCCCTTATCGGTGGCAACCACCTCGGCGAGCTCAAGTACCTCGGGCGTAATGGCAGTGTCAGAACGGCCCCTGAGCTCGGCGATCTCCAGAGCCTGAGTGGCAACCTCCTCCCGCAGCTTGCGGCACTCCTCAGAATTCCCCCGGCTCTGATCCCGGAGGAGCCCCACCTCAACCCGGGTCAAGGCGAGCTCCTCTTCCCGAGCAGCAAGTGTCTGGCGAGCTGCTTCCAATTCGGCCAGTTGTTGGCGGAGGTCGGCCTGGAGTTTTTCTGCCTTTTTAATTGCAAGCCGCTCCGCCTCCAGTGAGGCCTTCGCTTTGGACTCCGCCCTCGCGAGCTCCTCAAGCGCCTTCTTCCGCTTGTCGCCCACCTTAGTGAGCGCTTTATTTGTATCATGGCGAGCTCTATCAGAGGCGGCGATATCATCGCTGACGAGCTGAGCCGCCGCCATCACTGCGCAGGCGTAGTGCATCGCTAGCCTCGCCCTGTCAGCAGGCTTCTGCCTCTCGATTATCCCGAGCTCTGAGGCGGAGAGGTATTTGGGGGCCTCGGTAAAAACCCGGCGAGCTGCCCCAGCAGGAAGGTCCCTCGACGAATTCAGGGCCCGACACCGCTCGGCGACATGGAGAGGTTCAGGTCGCTGTGGGAACTCGGCGGGAGTATACCTGCACATACTCAGATCAGTTAGCAAAAACCATGGAAATTGCAAAGGCTTCCAACTCAAAAGAGGTCGCCCACTAACCCAAACTTATCGGGGTTGAGCCCGAGTAGGGTATCGTCCCGAATAGGGACCCCGTAGGGAGGCTGCGAGGGCGCACTCTGAGGAGTTGGAGGCGCTGGAGAAGGTCGAACAGCAAGAGCTCGCCCGGACCCCGTTTGGCTTGATCCAGAGCCGCCCTCAGCCCTGGCTCGCTTGGCGAGGTGAGTTTCCTCTTCACTCACTTGCGAGCCATCTCCCCGGTGGAGAGCTCGCTTCGTCTGAAGGGGCGGAGGTGGTTGGGTACCCCATTCAGGGTCTGAGCCTCGGCCCGCCCCGTCCCCTTTTTGGCTCCGGCGACCTTCTCCTTTGTCGGGGGAGGTGCCGAGGTCTTCTGAGAGCCAGAGGCCCCAGCCTTCTCAGCGGCTTTGGCGAGCTCTAGTTTCTTAGTAGCGTCCAAAACCGCCCCCGAAGGGATGCCTTCCCTCCCCGGACGAGGCTTACCCATCTTCAGCTGCCGAGCTAGGAAGTGATAAGCTTCGGGAACCTCAACGGGCAGGAGCTCGACAATAGGACCTGCACCTGTATAACAAACAACCAAGTCAGTTCGACGACCTTGACGTACAAGACAGCGAGCTCTGGAAACTCAATAATGAAAAGGCGCAAAACCTCGAGCGGCGAGGTGGTGTGGCGAGGTGATGAGACCGGCGAGCCGGCGGCAGTGGTGTTGACACAGATGTTCGATCTCACAGTCTTTTTTCTCCCGCAAGCAACACACCGTCCGCACAAACTCGAAATCTATCGAAACTTCCGGTCTCCCGCGGCTCGACTTGTGGCGCTTCAAACCTGCAAAAAGATAGATTAGATCAGTAATCTAATCCGACGCACACACACTAAGGTACGCCACCTACAGCTCGCCTCCCCGTAGGTCTAGGGGGTAGGAATGCGCCCTCCGCGGCCATTGGAAGCTCGCCAATCCCCCCGATGAAGAAGAACTGCTCTTTCCAATCCCGGATTTTATTGGGGAGGTCGCCTAAAAATTTGCCCCCCGGGCGGGCTTGAAAAGAGTAATATCCCTTCCCCTCCCTCACTTGCCTGATCACAATGAGGAGCTCGTTAATCTCTGCCGTGCTCAGCCGGTTTTCATAACCCTCGAGGCCGAAGACAGTCAGGGCGGCCAACAAATTGCTCCATGCATTCGGAGTGAGTTGGGTAATGGCGAGGCCCGTGTCCGCCAAAAACTGCCCGATTATAGGGTGGAGGGGAAGGGTGAGCCCTGCCTTCAAGGTGTGGTAATTCATGGTTGTGAGCCCGACAGGGGGGAGGTCGACTCGCTCTTTCTCCTCGGCAGGATACATAAAAATGTCTAGCGGGATGCGGAACCGCCTCCGAATAAATGGAAGGGCGAACTCGCTCATGATGCTCTCCACCCCGTTGGCCTTAAGATCAGACTTGCCAGCGGCTTTTCGAGTCGGAGCTCGCCGGGGTAGGGGGAAGCTCGCCCCGTGAGTTCTCACATATTCGCCCCAGTCGAACTCATTTACGACCTCGGCGGAGACTTGATATTCTGGGAGCTTGGGGAAGGGAAAGTCGATGAAATGGAGGTATTCATAAGTGACCTCCGTCCCCGTATCCTCATCGACCTCTTCGTCGACCTCACGGGCCAGCTCGCCAGCAAGGTCGCCGGCCCCAACCTCGGCGACCTCCTCCTGGGCCTCTTCAGCGGGAGTCGCTGCTCCCACGCGAGCTCGCTTTGAGTAATCCCAGAGTTCGCGGAGGGGTGATTCCTCACCAGAACTAGTGGCTTGCTCACTGGAGTCAGAGCGAACTGACCCCAAGAGCTCGCTACTGTCTGGGGAGGTTTCAGAGCTCGCCCCAGAGCTCGAGGAGAGGACCACAGGTGTTACTCGGGGGTTTGGAAGGTCTTCGGTCATTTGTCCTTTGCCCAGATCACGACGCGGGGGGGGTATGGCTCGAGGAGTTCTCAGACATAATGTAGGCGTTCGAAAACAAAGAACAAGGAAAGAGAGAGAGGAGAAATCTGGATCTCTACCTTGGCAGACACGTCTAGAGTAGAGGATTGATCGCCAGAAATGCGCTCTGAGAAATGAAGGAAGCAAAGTGAGGAAATTCTTCGTTTTCGCCTATTTATAGGCGCGGGGCACAAGCTCGAAATTCCCGAAAGATCAGGGGCCTTTTTGTAAGGAATTTGAAAAGTTATCATTATTATGGGCGGGAATCGAGATGCCAAGAGACTTGCGTGACGCTTGGGATCCCGCATCGTGTCGGCCGAGGCGACCTCCGAGGCGCAGCTCGCCTACTAGCTCGGCGACCCCGGAAATAGTTCGCCAGACCTCAAGTTCTCCAGCTCGCCCACACATTGGACAAAGTCATGATGCGCGCGAGCTGGGGGGCAAATGTTGATATGGCGAACTAATACGTCGGTTTCAGAAATAATCCCCATGGTTTGCCAGGTCACCAGAGCCCATCCGAGCTGGAGAAAGTCCAGAGCTCGCCAGTCTGTGGGTACACCAGAGCTCGCCCGATACCCTGGAATCTGGTCAAGGCTCGGGAGCTCGCCCGACCTACCGAAGCTCGCTGGGAGCTCGCCCATGAGCTCACTTGTTAGTCGATAGGACCCCGATGGCGCGCTCTTTTTCCCTCCGTCCGATTTATCCACAAGGGTGGTTTACGGCGAGGTTTTTAATGAGGTCCATCTAGTCCGATTTATCCATAAGGCATAGTAGTAGGACGAGGCGTGATAGGGGAAACAGTGTGAGAGATCGAGACGAGGGTAAGAAACCCTCGTCAACACCGGAAGCCACATAGGCTCGTAAGGTGTCGTCTCACACTCACACACCTATAAATAAGACCTCTCTTGTACTATTCAGGGGACTCTCTCACAATTCTGAAAATCAATACAACTCCTATTGCAATATTTCTCTCTCTAAGCTCTCTTCTCTCCCTCCCCAAGAATATGAAACCATAAGATTATTGTTTGGTAGAATTAATTCGTTGTAAAGCCACATAAACAAACATAATCAGTAAATTCTATCAACAAATTTTTTTCTACATTTTTGCTGCTGAAAGTTTTTAAGTTCATTGTGTTAACTTGCTGCTGAAAGTTTCTAAGTTCATATATATGGCTTAATTGCTGCTGAAACTCTTGCATCCCATCCATTTTTGCCAATTAATTTTTGTTTCAATTAACATAAATAAAGATGTTCAATCCTCCTTCTGCAGGTATGTTTGTTTGGGCTGGGCTGGGCTGGGCCACAGATTTGAGTCCAATTTGACTTTCAGAATTATAGTCCAATAATATGTGGGCTATTAAAGAATGACTAAAATCCCAATATCATGTGGTATACCATGAGGGCCTAGAACCCAAATACATGGTAGACTAGTTACAAATTTATTTTATTTTTTGACCAAACATAATTCTAGTACATTTTCTTTTCTTGGAATGACTGAGTATTTCTTGATATTCAAGAATTATATGTTAAATAATTTGTATTCTACTCAAATTTATTGACTGTTCACTGTCCTTAAGCACAGCTATTACTGAGATATAGAAACGAGTACAAGTGCTGCATTGCACAGTTTGTACTTAATGAGTGCTTGATATGAAAATTTTTTATTGGTAACGACAGTGATGATACATATATATTAATTATAGTAGATAATAACGACAAATAAGATACACAATATTGATTTTTCTTCTAGATAAGATAATCATTACTCTCATTTAATTACTCTCATCTCATCTTATAATCATCCTTTCAATCAATCCCCAATACCACAATCAACAATTTTCTTTTTTACCAAATTATTTCAAAATTGGAGCACAACACTAATGACGTAACTAGGGGTGGAGCAAATACCGAAAATACCGGTATACCGTACTTACCATACCGAAAAATACCGAATTTATCGAAAATTTCGGTACGGTATGATACCATACCGATATTTTCGGTACGGTATCGGTATAGAATTTTAAAATTTTCGGTATACCGGTTTATACCGAAATATTCCGGTATACCGATTATTTTCGGTATACCGAAAATATTTCGGTATCTCGGTATACCGGTATATACCATTTTTGTAATTTAATATTAAATTTTATTTTATTTAATTAAAATTATACTTAAATTATTCGGTATGGACCGGTATGGCGGTATATACCGGTATGGGCGGTATACCAACATAGTCGGTATGGACCGGTATTTCGGTATAAATCGGTATATATCGAAATATCGGTACGGTACGGTATACCGAAATTTTCGGTACGGTATACGGTATGCATTTTTGGTATACCGAAAATTTCGGTACGGTATCGGTATGCAAAAATGCATACCGAAAATTTCGGTACGGTATACGGTATGGGCGATACGGTACGGTACGGTATGCCACTCCTAGACGTAACCACTATGAACACAAACCCTCATTCAATATATATAAAAATAAAAAAGAAAAAAATAAAATTTCATTCTCATTACTATTGAAGAATTTGAAACAACCTTAAGTTATTATAATATACTATTAATAATTATTCAGTATATTATAGTCATGTTAGTAATATGGTTAAGTATATGTTCTTTTTTTAGTATATCTTGATATTTTAAATTTAAACTAAGCACACAATACCTGTATTGAATATATGAATATTTGGAATCTTAAATTTCATATTTATATACAGTAATTGAATGTCAAATTAAATGTAATAAATTAATTTATTTTAAAGCATTATACGTTATTATATACATTTAAAATGATTTTTTTTGGTGAAAACGAATAAATAAATTCTGGTAGCTTTTGCCAATTTTCATGATCCACCTTTGTATGTCACGGACATTTTATACACTTACTCTTATTTTTTTTTTAAATTTAATTCATATAAACGTGCAAATTAAAATATCATTGTGAAAGTCTAGAAAATAATATATATATAAATAAAAAGAGACAAAAGTATATTCATTGGAGTAAGTGAAGTTACTTGCTGAGTTAATTTTATAATTTCTTTTTACTTTGGGCTAACAATTCAATTATTTTTAATTTTAAATCATATTTTAACACTTTATATATCAAGTTATTTACCTTCTAAAATATTTATTTCAACATATATATATATTAAATTTATAAAATAAATTTTAAATTATAATTATATATTTTATTATTTTAAAAATAATTATTTATTAACTTTAATTGTACATATAAAATTTGAATATTTTTACTTAGATCAGGTAAGTTATGTTAAAATAAGATCATTATATATTATACTTTTAATTAAATATATTCTTATATGCATTATAATTTTTTCATATGAAAAAAATAATGTGAAAATATTTAATAAAATTAATAGATAGACTGAAAAAATTAATGTGAAAAATAAAATTATCATAGTAATTATCTAGTAAAATCATGCGCTGCAGGAATTGACCGGGCCAAAAGAAAAAGTTGCGACACCAATTCCAATTCAACAATTTGGAGCATTGCGTATTCCCGATAAAACAAAACATGTTACTTGTGTTGTGTGTAAGTAAGATAGATATATACATCTAAATCAATTTATTTTTTATTTATTTTTATAAATAAATATTAGTGGTCAGTAGTTAGAAGTTAGTTTACCAAGTCTCCATGCACTCATATTTTCAAATTAACTTTATAACTCCCTCCTATTCGTTCTCAAAAGGAATCGAACCCAGATCACTCACTCGAGTGAGGAGCCCGATGACCAAGTGAGAAATTAATTTATTTTCTATAAAACCGATATATATACCTAAATCAATTTATTTTCCATAAAACCGATATATATATATTTAATTGATCCAAATAAAATTAAATCAGCCCGATTCATTCATTTTCTGAATAATATTTGATAAATGAAATTTTGTCTTATAAAATTAATCATTGGACGAGATGGTATCTCACAAGTTTGGCTTGATCAATGAAATGCACATATTAGAATAAATTTCATATCGCTGATTTTTCCTTTTTTCTTTAAATTGTCTCATAAAACTTTGCACGCCATAAATAAAAATATTTCTTAAGATCTCCTTTCCACATATTATATTTATTACATCTTTTTTTATTTTGAATCTCAAAAAACATTGCATACTTTGGTGAAATTGAGGTAGCACCTTCCATTATGTATGATTATATAAAGTATAAATATTAGACCAATGTATATGCTCCCCAGCATTAAAATTTGTTGATTTTATATTTTGCATTGAATTAAAAAATAAGTAAATTTTTTGTGCACTAGGTGAATTGTGCTATCAAGTATATTTTTAAAAAATTACACTATTTATTATTAAGAAGTTATATCATTAAATATATACTTTTCCGTAATAACATGTGTGATTTTGTAATAGTCTTTTGTATAATTTTTTAAAATATACTTGAGTTACACGGTGCATTTGGTGAATACAAAATTAAGACTTAAAAAGTATTTCTTAAATAATTTTACCCACACCAATTCGCTTAATATATACTCCCTCTTTCCCAGAAGACATTGCAGTGTCTTTTGAGCACGGGGTTTAAGAAAAATGTATAAAAGATACATTTTTATGAATATTATATGTGTGTTGTGAGAGTGAAGTTTAATAAATAGTTTCCACTTTTGGATATGCAAATTTTTTGTGGGACGGACCAAAATACAAAGTATGCAATGTCTTGTGGGACGGAGGGAGTATGTTACTAAATATGGATATAGAGAAAAGATGGGTGCAAAATATATTCTTCTTTTTTCGTATAAAAGATGTTAATTTAGTGTATAAATATATTTTCAAATTAAAATGTCGTTATCTCAGAGGATAAAATAAAGAGAAATTTTAAAAATATATAAAAATAATAAATATTTTAAAACAAAATTTAAATTTAAAAGCAATAAATATTTTAAATCGGATTGAGTATTTAACTAGTCACGATACCAAATCAATACTTTTCACTAGTTTTGTCGTGTATTTAATTCAATTACGTGATCATGCAATTTTTCTTTAGTAATAGTAATGTATAGTGAGGTGTCTTGCACAATTCATGGGCGTCACTTCAAAAATCAAGACCGATCAATTTCGATAAATTTTTGGAAGAGGGATGTATATGCTCTCTTAAAAAACAAAATTTTATATAAATTCAAGTTTACGGTAAAATTAATTTGTCAATCATCATTGTTATGTTTATTAAATATATTTTTATAATAATATATATATATATATATATATAAATAGTAGTGATAGTGATTATATATAACAGTGATACAAATTCATATAAATTTAATTCCTTAGGAGACATACAATCTAAAAAAGTTTTCGAGTTGATCTCCTAATTTAGAATTATATCCATATTGCCAAACCATTGATGGTACCTTGTGAATTCACATTCCCCAATTAATATGTGCGAGTTTTTATAATAATAATTAATTTATGAGTAGATCACTTGTAAAATTTGTTCATAACATGACATTAATACGATGATATATAATTATTGATATACATTTATATACATTCATTAATAATATAAGATTTTACACTATGAAATGATGCAATAACAATGAATATATGTCATGGTATCAGAAAATACATACAATAACATAAATTTCATACAATGAAATTAATATAGAAATTCAATTTGATAATTTTTTAAATCCAAAATCGAACATGTCCAAATAGATCCTAAACTATTAATTCAAATGATTATTGATTTGTACGAATTGAGTGCCCCTTATATTCAATTTTATAATAAAAAATTTGTTTTACGTACGATAAACAAACTCAAAACTATTTATTCATGACTGGGGATGTAAAGGAAAATATCAAAGTAACCATTTTGATTGTAGAGGAAATTAAATTAAATTAAAAGAATGTGGTTAATCATTTCTTAAAGATATGTACACTATAAACTAAACTCAAATTTGTCAAATCTTTGACATTCTCTAGCCCTACTTAACTTTTCCATTTGCACTCCCTTTTATTGATTAATCTGAAAAATTCCACAAGCTTTCGGCTATATAAATAGTTCTCTCTTTACTACATTCATTCCCCACCCCCCATTAAGTTAGGTTGGGGTTAATCAGATAACTTCTTTTCTTTTGTGTTGAGAGTGAAAGTCATTTGTAATAGCTCACCTTTGGTACAGTTGAATTCCTCTATGTCATACTCCCTCCGTCCAGAGTCTTTTTTCCGAAAGACCTAGGCATGCGGATTAAGAAAAAAAATATAGTACGTGAGTGTGAAGTTAATTAATAAAATATAAAAATGTATTTTATTGACTTTTGTGAGTGTAAATTATTTCCTTTTTAAGATAGGAAAAAAATGTTGGGACGTCTCAAAATGAAAAAAGGAAAAAAAAGAGTTGGGATGGAGGGAATATTTTATTTTTCACTTTATTCCACCTGATGAATCTTTAACATATAAACTTGAAATTATGGTGATTCATTAAATATTTTTTAAAAGTTTTGTATTCATACATTCAAGATATAGAACATGCAATGGAGCACACAGTATAACACAAATGATTTGATTTTTATGTGAAAATTGAACAATCAGATAAGTTATGGGATCAAAATTGAAATGTTTAAGTTTTTGTAATCAAAATTAGATATGGAAAAAATTATGTGACCAAAAAGTTATTTTCTTGAATTTGATAGTGTGTAAAAGCCTGAGATAATACAATTATATTATTTGATAAAATGTAAAAAAAAAAAAAAGTAGTCTGACGATTCATTTAAATACCTAAATCCCTACAATTCACAAATGAACAAAAAGACATATAAGAGTTTGTCCAAATTTTATTACATTTTCATTTTATATTTTTGATCTAACATTCTCTAATGAACTTCTTACATATTTAGATCCCAACACGAAATGTTGGTTTTCATGAAATCTTTAGAAAAATGTAGATTTTAATGATAAAAAACTACTAATTAATCTTTGTAAATGCATAGTATCTTATATAATCAAAACATATTGCATAATTAAATTATAAAATATTATTAGAGAAAAATACAAAATGATTCACAAAATTGACACTAATTACAAGTTGATTCTGAGAAAACAAATGCTTCTATGCAAAAAATATATATATATATACACTTATGTGCAAATTAGATCAACTAGACTTAGTTCTATTTGCTTTAGGGAATGGTCTATACAATACTTATTTTGAGTTTTCGAGTTGTCTACTGTCTTGATTGTACTATATTTGTAATTGGAAAATAAGGGTATTTCTGATGTCCTGTCTTTTGATAAATGAATAAATGATTTTTGCTGATAAAAGAAATACTTATGTACGAATATTGTGAATAAATTTATAAATATAATCAATTTTTTTTTTAATCAATACGCAAATATCTCAAAATATTAATTAACATAAAAACTTTTGTAGACAATGTGGGCACACTAATAGTGAATTAGAAAACACGCACACACAAAATTATAATAATTAAAACCCCTAATCTTAAAATCAACGTATGAAGCTAGCATTAATAAACAAAGCCCCAATACACATATATACCAAATCATTTCATATAAAATGTCACAAAATGCCAACTTTTACCTATAAATCAGCACCCCACAGGTTTCCCAACTTATTTTTATCAGATTAAGACAGCAAATAAAATAACATATATACAATTATTAGATATATTTGATTTTATTTTGATGATTATAGAGATGACTCTTTTGTCTCCACTCTTTTATAAAATGGAGGTCCAGTGCAGCCACTTTCATATAGACGCTCCTCCCCAATATATTCAACTTCTCTCTCTCTCTCTCTTCTCTTTTGAGACTAGCTAGGCAATTGGCATCCAAAGAGAAATTTGTGAGTTGGAAAGAGAGGGAAAAAACACAGAAATTTGTGACCCTTTTTCCAGCTAAAAAAAAAGAGAGAGAGAGGAAAATACACATCTTTTTACACTTATCTCATGTTCAAAACTGATATGCATGTTATAAAGTTTCACGTGTGATCTCCACTTTTTGTTTACAAAATCTTTATGAAAATGCCAAAAGTTTTTACATTATTTCTAATGAAAACAAAAAATCATACTCTTTTGTCTAAAAATCAAAATCCCATGCATGTTTATAATAAGAACCCTGAATTAATTTCGGTAACGCTAGCTTTAAATTTTAAAAAGAAATAGTATTTTTTCTATTAATAATAATAATAATAATAATAATATATGAGACTAAGGAATAAATATGTTATAGCATTCACAGCTTATAATCATGATAATGTGTAAAATCATCATACTTATTAAGCAGTCTAGAGGAGCAATCATGCATATTCATATGTATACACGCACAACATCTTTATTACATCTACTTGTCTAAATAAGAGCAAACTATTATTCTCATCTTTCCATGATTGCTTTATATACGTCCTAATTATTTCAAGAAATTCTAGCTATTTACACAAATTATTGAATTGCTTTTTTTTTCTAAGAAAATATTACTAAGTAAATAAACTATTTCTCTCTCTCTCCCCCTCCTTCAATTTTCTATGTTATTTCATTTTCTAAATATTTAAATATTTTTTAAAATTAACCATTCACCACCATTAATTAGGTCGACCAAAATTACTAAGAAACCGAAAAATAAATTTTTAGCAAGACAAAAAATGTATATATATATATATATATGTCCTATTAATTAAAACATCATTCTTGCGTAATATACTCAATATTTTTCCCTTGAAATTTGGACATATATATAAAGTGGGGCGATATATGGAATTTGAAAAAGTGATCAGTATTGAGCATAATAAAATCTGTGTTGTATATGAAAAAAAAAAAAAATGATTGGGACTTTAGAATAAAATTTGATCACATGAGGTTGAGGGTCCTATAGAGGAGGCCCAGGAGAGGCACGTAATGGTTTTACAAAAAATAAAAAGAAAAATTAAAAGCTGAATTTAAGGGTCCTCTTTTATATATATGTTTGTCATATGCTCAATAAAGTGTTTTTCTAATTAATATTTGCAACGCTCCTCCTCCAACACCTACATTTCAGTGAGAGAGAAAAAAGTGATTTTGGCTTTTAGAAGGAAGAGTACTTGGGATTCTCTTCTCTTTAGAGAAAGTGATAGCCAGCCTCAGTAACTCTCTTTTTTCTACACTCAATTCAATTTCTGGGAATATTTCTTCTTATTCATATATATACTAATATCATTTTACAATTTGACCTGCTTTCTTTCCTTTTTCATTAATATAATTCACACACACAAAAGCCTATGATTTTCATATGAAGTTTGGGACACCTCAGCTAAAAGTCCAAATCAATTTATTTATGTAATTTTTCTTAACACCCTTTCCCATTTCTAGATTGAATTTCTCAAATTTTTCACTCTTTCTTTTTGGGAGGAAAGTTCAATGAGTGAACAATTTAATATAGAGAAAATTGCTTTCAACAGGAATCAAACTAGGACATTAGACGAGTCTAAACTCTTATATCATGAAAGATTTTCACCGCTTTTTTCAAATTTGTAGAGAAGTATCGAATCAATTTATATATTTAGTTCCCTAACACTATCAATCTAATTAAGTATATGTAGAAATTGACTTCATAACATATCATTTTGGTGATAATATATACTCCCTCCGTCCCAAAATTACCTTCACACTTCCTTTATTTGGACGTCCCAACTCTTCTTTCACACACCAAAAAATGAAATTTTTCTCTCTCATAAAAGTCAACAAAATACATTTTTTCTTATTTTTTTAATTAACTTTACACTCACATATTTACTTTTTCTTGGTTCGCGTGCCCGGAACTACTATGAAAGTAGTTTCGGGACGGAGGTAGTATATATATGAGTGTGTGAATGAGTGGGTATTATATGAATAATACTCATATAAAAAGTTTTCAGACGTAATATATTTTAATTCACGCAGTAGCACTCTTCAGTGTCTGGAGTCAGTTCATATACATATTGTTAGTTTATTTAATAGGTATGTATGATACATGTGATGTTAATTAATATATGTACAATGTTATTTTAGTTTATATGCAGTATTTTATATATGTTATCTATCCCTATTAGGGATATTTTCAGTTCAATTTTTTTGTTTAATCTAAAATTTCAGTCAATTCAGTTTAGTCTGATTCTAAAGTAACAAAATCGAATATATCAAAAAAATGAAAATTTATTTTAAAAATATAATATATTTATATAAAATATATTGTAAAACTAATACAAAAAAATCTCAAGCTCTAATTCCTAAACCGAATCATAAATGACCTCAATATATTATTAATTTACATTGAATTGTGGTGTTTGTTGAACTTTATTAAAATTAATTGTATTTTATTTTTTTATACATTGATGAAGTTTGTATTGTATCTTTTTAATTTGTTGGTATTGAACTTAATTTAATTATAGTCACGATGCATATACAATATATATTTATTTTGATAAATATGTTTTTTATTTTAAAATTATTTTGGACCGAATTGGACTGAACCGAAATCCATGCCTCTGTATGGTTTGGGTCGGTCCTCAATATAATTTTTTTTGTTATTTCGATTCGATCTAAAAATAGGACCGAATGACCACTCATACTTTCTATAACAATTAAATCTCAAAATATTTATCAATGAATTGTTGTTCATCATAATATTAATATTATATGTATCATTCACATAATATTTTTCATATATAAATGGAATCTTTATATACTAGTAATGTCCTTGATTTTATTTTTTTTACTTTTTTATATAGGTGAGCATTACATAACATTTTTATGCGGTTAAAATTGAATTAATGTGTAAGAAATGAGATTAAACTCATAAGATCCCCATAAAATGCTTAGAGTATATACTCCCCTTATTGTATAAGTATCATTTAAAAAATATAAAGTTTGATGTATATGCCTAATTTTGAAGGAGATGGGAGAGAATTCGACTAATCTAAAATAAAAATATAACAGATCTTTTAGAAATCAGTAAAAATATAATAAAATATGTGTATATATAATTTTAAAGAGTAAGTCTCCTGTGCAGCAGTTACACGGTGCAACTCTAGTTCATTTTTAAAAAGTTACTCCCTCCGTCCCAGAGCAATTTGCAAGGGAGGAGGGACACACAAATTAATAAAATATATAATAAAGTAAAAAAAAAAAAGTAGTGTTTTGAGGGTTAATTTGGTAAAATTTTATGTAAAAAGTGAAAAAGTTAGTTGGATTGAGTGTAATGTGGGCCCAAAAATTGAAAAAGTAATGACATTTTGTGTAATATATATAGATATTGTGAGGGTGGAGTTTATAAAAGGGTTTCCATTTTTTGGTCTGCAAGTTCCTTTGAGACGTCCTGAAAAGGAAAACTTGCAAGTTTCTCTGGGACGGAGGGAGTAAATAGTTTATAACTGAAAAGTTAAACAGTTTATTACTGAAAAGTGTATCTTTCATAGTTTAACTTTTCAGTAATAAACTGTTTAACTTTTCAGTTATAATCTATTTAACTTTTTAAAAATGAACTTGAGTTGCACCGTGTAACTGGTGCATACAAGACTAATCCAAATTTAAAAAAAAATGAGAAAATAACTAAAAAAAGACCACGAAATTATTTTTAAAAAATATTAGAATTACACTTGTTTTAGGTACATGGAAACGTGCAATTGAAAAACTATATATTATCATAATATTTAGTATAATGGATTATTACGTTTAAAAACAATATATCTTTCAAATAATATATCCAAAAAAAATCCAATCGCACAAGATATTTTATCAAAATAAAAATGCTAGAATTAATATATATGTAGATGTACATGTAACATTCAACTAAAATATTATCCATCCAGTGATCGAACTTTTCCCAAGTCACTAGATAAAGTGGCAGGGCACCTTAGGGGAAATCTATTTCTTTTGTGAGAAATTAAAGCAATTAAAAATACAAAATAATTATCTACTTTCCCGCTAGTTTATATTAAATGAACATTGCATCATTTATGGGCCCCATCCTTGACAATAAATTTACAAGACATGCACAAATATCAATCTTAGTTTAACACTATAACTTCAACTTTTCAATACAAGCATTTATAACACTATTGCTTAATTATAGAATTGGAAAAATCAAGATTGTGTGTGATTCGTTTATATAAACTTAATTATCTCACAAGAAAAGTTCAACCAATATTCTCAAATAACAATTATCTTATATATTTGATCAGAAGTGTCAATGTCAAGTTCATAAAATCTATAACAATTACAATATAATACTATTGACTCAGATTTTTTATACTTGTTAATTATGGTGAAACTTTTGGTATTATTGGTCAAATAATTAATACTTTAAAATTATTTTATGATAAATTTATCATAAACTATTTTTACATAATAATTAATTTATTTTTAGATAAAAGGAATTATTTTTACACGAAAAGAAAGGGCTACAAGTGATACCCAATAAGTTTAAACTTTAAGGATTTAACAATCTAAAATCATTTTAGGATTTGATAACCAATTAGAATAGGAATAATTATGACATCACATGTCTTTAACATAAAACTAATTCCAAAGTCTAGCATTAATTTCATCAACTCTTTTCTTTTGAGTAAAAATCACGGAGTTCTTATTTTTCCTTAACAATCATACTATGCACAACCAAATAATTATTGCCACGGATTCATCAATCTTTCCCTTGTTGATAGCGCCTCTCCTTTTTAAGATGAATTTTGTCAGCAGTCTATTCTAAAGAAGTCTTCATGCGTGTAATACTATGACCTTCGTCGGAACAAATTTACTCTATATTAGTGTGAAGCCCTCTTCCATTTCCGCATCCATTTGGGCAGTCCCTCAATCATCTAGCAATGCATTGCAAGTATTTTTTGTTGAATATACGTCATCTCTTGACTTAATCCTCTTCCATGAATCATTTTCTCATTGTTTTAACTGGTTCCTTTTGACAGAAACAAATAATCAAACACTTCGAATCACGATATCAAATAACAATTACTATCTCTGTTTTTTTATTATTTGTCTGTTTTCATCTAACTATTTGTCATTTTTATTAATACCAACAAATTCTTTTACCATCTCTAGCTAGTATACTAATCATCTAGCTAGCTTCTTGTAATTATAAACTTATATATTTATTCACCTATTTAATATAAAAAAAATGGATTCTTGTGAATGGATGTAATTTGACAAAAGAAAACGTATTGGACATTCAAATCTTGGTAAACAATTTCCCCTTTTCAATCTTTTATATGTCAAATAAAAGGAAGGTTCAAAGTCATTGTAATTGGCCTTCCAATCTTGTACTATTTATCATATCTTTTCAAAAAAAAAAATCAACACTTAATTCTTTTATTTTTATTGGATTAGTCGTGGCCTGAATGCTACTCTATAATTAATAATGTAATTGGATAGTTTTTATTTTTTTCATAAGACTAATCTAATTGGATGTTAATCGCCTAACAAACGCACAATGGTAGCCTTTTTCTAAAGGGCACAACCATATATATATTTCAATTTAAATAATTGCTCAAATAAATAAATTGTCCAAAACTTTAACCCAAAATTGATCTCTAATTAATCTAGTCGATCGGCATTTGCCACGAAGCCTTCTCTAAAAACATGACAGATATTCCTATTTTCTAGCACTAGGATGCATGCGGGTTTTAAATTTAGCTATATGGTTACGGAGTAAGTCTCGTACGAATTCGAGTTCATATGTACTTGTATCACTATTATTTATAATTATTATTACTGTTATTTATATATATTATTATTGTTATAAAAATATACTTGATTTTTTAATAATAATAGAGTATGTGCATAATGGTGATAGTGAATATATATAATAATAATAGTGTATACACGTGACAGTGATAATTGATAAACTCGAGTACACCGTGAACTTGTGTTCATACAAATTTTTGTATGGTTACAACTTACAACACAACACTTTGCCTTTGTGTTGTGGGTGGGAATCACTTTTTTATTATATTTTTCTTTAAATTTTAAATTTACAAGGTATGGTAAATTATAAAATAGGTCAAATTATATAAGATTTTACTTTATTTTAAAATGAACTCCTTGTTGATAGAATTTATTAATCGTGTTTGTTTATGTGGCTTTATAACATATTAATCCTATCAAACAATAATCTAAGAATGTGTTCTTAGGTTGATAATATATAGAGAGAGAATGGGGAGCTTAGAGAGAGAAAATGTGATGTGTATTATGATTGTATTGTATTGTATTATGATTGTATTGTATTGTGTAATAGTACAAGAGATGTCTTATTTATAGGTGTGCGAATGTGAGGTGGCACCTTACGAGCCTATTTGGCTTCCGGTGTTGACGAGGGTTCCTGACCCACGTCTTGGTCCCTCACACTGCTCCCTTTACAATGCCTCATTCTACTACATATCTATTTATCCTATTTGTACATCCGCCAACCGGGCCTCCGAGCTGGGCGAGCTACATGGCGAGCTTCTCCCTGAGTGAGGGCCTTCAAGCTGGGTGAGCTACTTGGCGAGCTCTCCTGCCTTGTGCGGTTCTTGGGGATGATACAAGGGTAGACCTCGGCAAAACTCTCTTCGGACAGGGGCGGGCTCCTTCTCGAGTGGGGTAGCTCACCCGTACTCTCCTTCTCTCCAGATATCTCTGGCCTTCGACCTCGGCCTGCTGGGCGCTTGGGCGAGGTCCTTGCCCACCTCGGCGAGCTCCTCCATATTGGCCTTGGTTAGGGCTGACGACTTAGCTCCTATACAAGCAGGCGACCTCCTAAGCCTTGGGATAATTTCGTGATTATCCTCAGGTAGCTCGCCTTGTCAACATTTGCCCCCAGCTCGCACACATCATGACTCGTCTAATGTGTGGGCGGGCCGTCTTATTTCCTTAGTGAGGACTTGAGTGTTGGCGAGCTACCTTCGGACATGTGCCGAGCTATGAGGGTAAACTCCCCCTCGTGGCGGTTTGCGGGCCGACGTGGTGTGGGATCTCAGACGGCATGCACGTCTTTCCAGGCATCGTTTCCCGCACCAATCATGACAATTTTCAAATTTTTTGCAAGAAGGTCCCTAGGCTTTTCGGAAATCGCAGCTCGCCTCAACGCCTATAAATAGGCGAGGGTGGGATCATTCCTCACTTTCGCACTTTCGATTCTTCCGAGCTTTCTTCCGGCGATTATTTTATTGCATCCGATGGATTTTCGAAGGCTTCTCAAGGTAGAATCCGAGTTTCTTTCAACTCTTTCTCTTTTGTAGATTTCTCTTGTTTCCATCCCACATTTCTTCGAATTTTCGGAAATTTTGAACGTTTCCGGCGATTTTTCACCACCCCCGACTGTCTTCGTACTGTAACTCCGGCGGCTGGATTTTTCGAACTATTTTAGAACTCTTCGAAACTCGCCTAAGCTATGTCGACACGTTCATCGAGTGGGACCATCTCGAATCGAAACCCTGGAAAATGGCCCATGATGGACAGTGGGCCCATTCCCCAGATGACTCCGATCGTCATTGGGTCTGGATCCGAGGCTCATTCGGTAGCTCGCCCAAATCATGGCGAGCTCCCCGGCGAGGTCCGACCTGAATTGGGAGAGAGGGCTGTTAGCTCTGGCCAGAGTGAGGAGTCCTACCTCCGTGAGCTCTGGCATGATCATGAATCGGCTTCGAACGATATCCCGACCGAGGACGAGGAGGTCACCGACGTAGACGAACCTGGGGGCGACCTCGACGACATAACCGTCGAGTATTTTCGCACAATTGGTTTCCCAGAACCTCAACTTCTCGAGTACCAGGACTCCGCGAGGTTATCTATCCCTTCGACTGGGGGGAGTACGTCATCGAGCATGCGGCAAGCTTCCCTTGCCCAGACCGAGTGCTTCCTCTCGATCTAGAGGAGGTCGCTGCATCTGACTACAAAGCCGGCGAGGTCGTGAGCATTATTAATGAGTACTCCCTTCCCAACATTCGCAAGAAGTTCCGCATTCCGCTCGACATCTTCATGTATGCCCCCGAAGAGAATGAGCGAGCTGATTCGCCTCCTGAAGGGTTGACCGCCATCAACATTCATACCCTCGAGGCCGGGCTCACATTACCTTTGCATCCAATTATCGGCCAGTTTCTCCTCGACAGCAATCTCGCCATTACCCGGTTCACCCCTAATGCCTGGAGCAATCTCCTTGCTGCTCTGTTTGTCTTTGGGCTGGAGTGTTACGAGAACCGGCTAACCTCGGCGGACCTGAGCGAGCTCTTTGTTATAACCCGACAAGTAAAGGACGGCAAGGGATATTATTATCTCAAAGCTAGCCCCGAAGAAAAGTTCCTGGGGGTGCTCCTGAACAAAGTCCGTGGCTGGAAGGAGAAATTCTTCTTCATAGGCGGGGACTGGCGAGCTTCTGACACCTATTCCGGGCGAGGCGGCCGCATACTCTCCCTCGAGGGATACAGGGAGGCTAGCAGTAGGTCGCCCCTTTCGGTGTGCGTGGGTTAGATTAGATTTACTAATCTAATTTTCTTTCTTTTTGCAGTTTCGAAGCACCACAAGTCCAGCCGGGGGAGACCTAGGGTGTTGATCGAGTTCGACCTGGTGCGAGCTATCTGCTGTCTGAGGAGCGAGAAAGATAGGGACATCGCCCACCTGTGCAAGCACCATTGCCTTCGACTCGCTGGTCTCCATACCCTGCCGTATCACCTCGCCCTTCAAGGTCCCGAACTTCCAGGTGCACATCTTATAGGAGCTCGCCCCCTATGGTGCGTAGCTCGCTCAGGTGCTGACTCTGCTGCTCTGATTTTTGCAGGCGGTAGCTAGGTCGCATTTCCGATCGCCGAGGTTCCGGAAGCTTATCACGTGGTAGCTCACCGGATAGAGATGGGTCCCCCTCGCCCGAATAGGCTAGCCCTTCCCTCGGCAATCGCCCTAGAAGCAAGTAAGAAAGTGGACCTCGCTACCAAGAAGGGTGAGGTCGAGGGCTCCGGGACCAAGAAGGGGCCGACGAAGGCTCCGTCTAAGGCCAAGGCCACGGAGGTTGCCAGGGCCAATCGGGGAGGAGGCCGAGCTGGGGCCATAACCGAGCGAGGTTCCCATCAGTCCAAGAGAGGCCTCCACCGTGGAGATGGGTCCCGGGTGGGGGACGACGATGAGCAAGCTCGCAAGAGAGCTCGCACGGGTCTCCGCAATGATGAGGGATCCGAGCCTATTGAGCGAGCTGACACCAGGTCGGCACAGGGCGGATCTGCCCATTCAACTGCCCCCTTGCCCATCGCGCCCATCCAGAGGTCGCCGCCCTCTTCATCTCCCTTCTGCGTACAGGCGACGGACGACACACTTTTGGGATGGGATCCCGAGCGAGCTCAGTGAGTAGTTCGCCGTTTTGATGTCAACCCCATTCATTTTTCCCAACTTTTTCTAACTCCAACTATTTTGACCTCGCAGCTATGCCCCCATCGCCCATCCGAATCGGCTTGAGGTCATTCATGCGTACGAGCGATCTCGCTCTTTGACCTCGATGCGCAGTCTCCCTCCGGGCCTGGTTCGGAACACGGTGAGCGAGGTGCTGAGGTTCTGGTCCACCCCTCAGGTGGCGACCATCAATGGCCAAACTCTGACCGAGAATCTCCTGCTCTCGGCACACTACGCGAGCGGGCTGTTGCTTGCAAACCAGAAGGCAATGGAGCAGGCGGCCCAACTGGAGGCAAGTCGCCAAGAGAAGAATGAAAGTCTCATCAAGATGGCGGAATCTTTGGACAAGGCCAAGAAGTCGGTGAAGCTCGCCGAGGAGAAGGCTGATGCGGCTCTGGCCTCCGAGGCCCAAGCTCTTGGTAACCTTACCCAGCTCCAGAAGCAGCTCACCTCCTTCCAACGAAACACCGATGCCCAACTCAAAGCTAAGGAGGATGAGCACGCTGAGAAGCTCTCCAGGGAGGTCGGCGAGCACGGAGTGACCAAAAAGGAGCTGCGACTGCAGCGGGGCTTGACCCGGAGCGCCGATGAGGAGTGCGCGAGGTTGAGGGCCGAGCTCTCGGCGAAGGTCAATAAGATCGTCGAGCTCCGCAACTATGCCTCTTCCTCGGCTGACTTGGTGGCTGTGAAAGCTGAGGCCTCGGATCGGGGCTTCGTGCAGTGCTATGCCGAGGTCCTTAGGGCCCTCTGGTGGGCGCGAGCTCATCACGATGACGAGATCAAAGCTGTGGTGGGCGAATTCAAGGAATGTTTGGATAGGGTCCCCTTTCCCGATGACACCGAATTGGATATTGGCGACCTCCCAGAACTTGGGATACCTCTCGATTTCGTTCCGGCACGGTTCAAGATCATCAACACCATCCCAGTGCTAGAATTGAACATCGACGAAACGGAGGTCGGTAACGAGGAGGAACGGACCCCGCCCACCATGGAGCAGCTTCAGGATGCTTGTGGAGATGCTATGTTGAACATCGGCGAGCTCAACACCAGCGGGCTCACGGGCAACATCACCTCTGAGGCCGAGCTCGTCCTTCAGGCCGGTCAGGTCGCCGCAAACCCCACTGACGTCCCCGCCGCCCCCACTGCTCCGGATTCTTAGATTAGTTTCTTGTTTAATTTTTGTAAGTCTTAGTAGCTCGCCGGGCTGCATAGCTCGCCCAGAATGAGCTTTTAATTTTTGTAGTTTTTTGCTTTTTGTTTAAGTAGTTGTAGCTCGTCAGGCACGTGCAGCTCGCCTAGAAGGAGCTTTTTGTACTTCACAGATGGTCAGCTGGTCGGCCTTTGTGGCCAGCAACACTACTCATACTTAGGATTTTTTCAAGCATCATTTTTTTCTTGAAAATTCCCCAAGTATTTTTGAATGGAAATCCAAGCTTTTTGTTCTATCTCTTTTCACTTATGTTTACGCACTTACGTTATAATTCTACTTAGCTCGTTTATATGTTTTTCGGGTACTCAATTGTTCGTCTTACTCTACTTTGAGAAGCAAATCATTCATTTTACGTCACTTGGGACTACGAATCGTACCTCTATTTTAGTAGTACGTATTCTTCGTCTTACACCACTTAGGGCTGCAAATCGCTCGTCTTAAACCACTTAGGGTAGTGAGTTGTACTTTGTTTAATTCATGTTGGGCAGTTGGGTTCCACGAACCTTGCCTTAAACGTTTTCATCGTCTTTTTCATGAATTTTTCTAACTTAAGGCAGTTGGTGCTTAGTGACCCTTTAGGAAGGGCACCTTCGCGACCTTGGGCACTTTGGCCTTTGCCTTCGAGCATTTTAGCTTATAACATTTAGGATCGTGGTCCTTGCGCCTCACGAAGCTTCGAACACTGGGTGGATTACGGATCTCCGCACAGTGGGCGAGCTATGGGAGCTCGCCTAGTTGGCGAGCTGCAGGAGCTCGCATGGGTGGCAAGCTATAGAAGCTCGCGTGGTTGACAACTCTTTTGACTTAATAAATTTTTGCAACTTCTTATAGCACCGTAATTTACATTGCTCGTCATCAACATTTCTGATGCGAACCTTCATCTAATCTATTACAGAATCCTGGTCTATTGATAAAACTTTTTAAGTGGGCCGCGCTCCAGGTGTACGATGAGGCTTTGCCTTCTGCGTCTTCGAGATCATAAGTGCCGTTTGCCCAGGCTGCGCTAACCCGAAACGGTCCTTCCCAGTTTAACCCGAACACACCTGGTGGGGCCATCAGCTTCTTTTTCAGTACTAGATCCCCAACTTTGAACTTTCGGTCTCGGACCTGGGAATTGTAGTACCTTTCTGCTCTGCGCTTATAGGTGGCGTTTCTCATTTCTGACGAAGCCCTGGTTTCTTCGATCAGACCTTTCTCTACTGCCAAGGCTTCGTCATTATTTTCTTCATCAAATCCTACCACCTTCCAAGTCTTGTTCTGAACTTCGACGGGTACTACCGCTTCAGTCCCGAAGGCTAAGGTGAACGGGGTCTCTCCGGTGCTAGCTCGGTATGATGTTCTGTAAGACCATAGGACCTCTGGGAGTTCATCCGCCTAGCTACCTTTCTTGTCTTCGAGGCGGAGCTTCAATGTGTGCTTCAAGATTTTGTTAACCGTCTCGACCTGGCCGTTTGACTGTGGATGGTATGGAGTGGAGTAGTGCTTCTTGATGTTCCATGAACTACAGAAGTCCCTCAACTTTTGGCCATCAAACTGCCTTCCGTTATCTGTGATGATCGATTGCGGAAGTCTGAACCGGTAGATCAAGTTCTTCCATATGAAGCCGATCATCCTTTCTTGTGTTATCGTTGTGAGCGCTTCGGCCTCAGCCCACTTGGTGTAATAGTCTACTGCTACAACAGCAAACTTTATACCACCTCTGCCAGGTGGAAATGGGCCGATCAAGTCGATACCCCATTTCGCGAAAGGCCACGGGCTGAAGACTGACTTCAGTTGGGCAGCTGGGGAGTGGATGTTAAGTGCGAAAAGTTGATATTTTTTGCACTTCCGAGCGAAGCTAATGGCATCTTTACAAAGAGTGGGCCAATAGTACCCTTGTCTGATCGTCTTGTATGCCAGGGCTTGCCCCCCAGCGTGACTTCCGCAAATTCCTTCGTGAATTTCTTCTAACACTTCGAACCCTTGCTTCTTAGATAAGCATTTGAGTAAGGGTAGAGAGAATCCACGTTTGTAGAGTTGGTCATCCAGCAGCGTATATCTGGCAGCTTGCTTTACTAGCCGACTAGCTTCCCAGGCATCTTCGGGGGTTGTTCCATCCTTTAAGTATTTTTTGATCGGAGTGCACCAATCTTCACCGTCTTCATCACCTTCTTGCCCCCCACTCGAGGTCTGATTTACTTTGTAATCGGACGTCGAGGGGTTCTTCAGCTTGGTGATTACAACCTCCATGAATTCGGCTTCGCCGTTACTGGTAGCTAGTCGGGCTAGGGCATCTGCTTGCGTGTTTTCTAACCGCGGTATCTAATTGATGTAAACCTGCGTAAACATCGAGATCAGATGCGCGGCTATCTTCTGGTAGGTCATCATCTGCTGGTCCTTTGCTTCATACTCCCCCCGGACTTAGGATATTATCAGCTGGGAATCTCCGAAAACTTGAAGATTGGTTGCCCCCACAGCTAATGATAGCCTAAGTTCTGCTATCAAAGCTTCGTACTCTGTCTCATTGTTGGTTGCTCTGAAGTCGAACCTAATTGCGGAGGTGAAGACTTGTCTATCCGCGCTGATTAGGACAACGCCGGCGCCTGCTGCTGTGCTGGTCTATGACCCGTCAACGTAGAGGTGCCCTGGAGCTATACATCCCCTCGTCGGATCTTGTGGGAAAGTCAGCTCGACGATGAAGTCGGAGAGCGCTTGTCCCTTGATCGCTGTTCGGGGTGCGTAGGTTATGCCGTATTGGCTAACTTCTAGTGACCATTTCAGCAGACGTCTGGCAGTGTCTGGGCGTTGTAGTATTTGACGTAGTGGGAACGTCGTCAGCACCTCCACCGGGTGGTCGAAGAAGTAGGGCCTCAGTTTTCTAACACTCATCACCAGTGCATAAGCTAGCTTCTCCATCGGGGTATACCGCAACTCAGCTTCGTGTAAGACTTGGCTTACATAGTACACTGGTAGGTGTGTTTTCGCCTCTTCTCGGACCAGGACGGAGCTGATGGCAACCTCCGATGCAGCGAGGTACAAGTACAACTTTTCACCAGGTATTGGCTTTGACAGGACCTGCGTATCGGCCAGGTATGCCTTAATATCTTCGAAGGCTCGTTGGCATTCGCTTGTCCACACGAAGTGGTTTTTCAGATGTAGCTTGTTGGCCTTGGCCGCTTCCTTGTACCTTCGTGTGTTTACCTTGATCGCCTCGAAGAAAGGATAATTTTGATCGCCAGATCTGGAGATGAACCTGTTCAAAGCTTTCATGCATCCGGTCAACCTCTGAATCTTTTGTACGGAATCAGGCACGCCCATCTCGATTATGCATTGGACCTGCGTCGGGGTTGACCTCTATCCCCCGCTGGATCACCAGGTGACCTAGGAATTTTCCTGAATGTACGCCGAAGTTGGTTTTCTTGGGGTTCAACTTCATGTTGTAGTGGCGTAGTATGTAGAAAGTTTGTTTTAGGTGGTCAAGGTGGTCCTCCTTCCTCAAACTCTTGACAACTATGTCGTCCACGTACACCTCCATAGATACGCCAATGTGCTGGTCAAACATCTTATTCACCAACCTTTGGTAGGTTGCTCCGGCGTTGATAAGTCCGAATGGTATCCTTTCCCAGCAATACATGTTTTTGTTGGTGTAGAACGCCGTATGCCCCTGGTCATCTGGGTGCAATGCTATCTCGTGATAGCCTGCAAAGGCATCCATGAATGTCATCATTTCGTGACTTGCGGTGCTATCTACGAGTTGATCAATGTGGGGTAGTGGGAAGTTGTCCTTTGGACATGCTTTCTTCAGGTCCGTGAAGTCGATGCAAAGCCTTCACGTTCCGTTGTGTTTCTTCACCAGGACAGGGTTCGCGACCCACTGCGGACATAGGGCTTCCTTGATCAGCTTGTTGTCCAACAATTTCCCCACTTCAACAGTTAGAGCTGCGTATTTGTCTGGTCCATATTTCCTTCGTTTTTGGCGGACAGGTCTCCTTGCCGGATCTATGTTAAGTCGGTGGCAAGCATGTTCTAGCGGGATTCCCATCATGTCTTCATGGGACCAGGCAAACACGTCCAGATTGGACATCAAAAATAGCTCCATCCTCGACCAGTACGGTTCAGGTAACTCAGAACCTATGAAGAGCTCCAAGTCCCTTTCTGGGTCCACCGAGAGTGCCTTCAGTTCTTCCATGGGGGTGGCTTTCCTTTTCTGGTTTTTCCACCTAGGGTCGCTGATGAACTCTTCCCACTCCTCCTGTGACATCTGCGCAGGTTCATAACCTAGACGCAGTTCGAGGTCATCAGTGTTGCTTTCAGCTAGGGGAGGTTCATCAACTGTCACCATTTCTGGTGGTTGCTCGACCTGGGAAGGTCCTCCCACCTGGGGAGCTGGGTCGACATCCATTTGCGCCGGTCCCTGGCTTCCCTGAGGTTCTCCACCTTGGGTTTCTTAGTCCACCTCCATGGGTGCAGGTTACTGTTCTTGCGCTGGTTCCAACACTTGGTTGTTTTGTGCTTCCTCTATTCCCTCCATAGGCGCCGGTTGTGTGCCTTGCGCAGGTTCTAAGACTTGGTTGATTTCTGGCAGATCGCCTACCTCCATCAACTCGGTTTCTCTCGAGATGATGTCTAGGATGTTCGGCTCGTCTGTTGGAATATGTACATCCTCTTCAAGGATATGAACCTGCGTCACAGACTTTTTGACCCGACCATCTTTGATTTGGAGCAAACACTCTCTGGCCTTTTTCTGGTCACCTTTAATGGTTCTGGCACCTTTCGGAGTTGCGAATTTCAAACAATAGTAGTAGGTAGAACACGCCACTTTAAATTCATTGATAAACGGGCGGCCAAGGAATCCATTATAGGAGGACTGCTGGTCGACAACTAGGAAATCTACTAAACTAGTCAGTCTCAGCTCCGGGTCCTCGGCCGATACAAGTTGGAGGCTCAACCTGATACTACCTAGGGGGACGGTTACAGCTTCTCCGAACCCCACTATCCTAGCGTTGCTAGGTTCTAAATATGACTCAAAATCACCTAAGGCATCTAAGGTGGATTTGAAGAGAATGTTGGTGAATGCGCCGGTGTCCACAAGTAGCCTGTGAACTCGGACGTTCATGATGTTGGCGGTTATCACCAATGAGTCGTTGTGGGGCGTCAGTACCCCCTCCAGGTCTGCTGAGGAGAATGTCAGCTCATCAGTGAGCTGCGCGACGGACCTGGGGCCGGAGCTGCCTTCCTGGACCTGGTTCACGGCCCGAATTTCGTCCTTCTTTTTTCTCTTAGACATGGAGGATCCCCCGTCCTGGAGACCTCCGGCAGCTCCGATTTCCTCCTCGAGAACCAAGAGTTCTCAGGTGGGCTCCATGTTCTGTTGAGGTTGGGGAGGTGTCCTTCGCCTATTTTGAGGTCCGCATTGGCCCGCGTCCTCTTCCTAGTCATCGGAGACCTCCCTCCTCTCGAACCTGGGCCTTTTTGCCGGTGTCTTTTCCACGAACTCGGCCAGCTTCCCGTCCTTTTAGAATTTCCAGAGTTGTTTGAGGAGGTCTCGGCATTCGCTGGTGAAGTGGCCGATGGACTGGTGATAGGCACAGTACTTGTTGGGGTTGAGCTTCGCGCGGTCTTGGCGAATTCTCATTGGCTCTTCCAACAAGGCTTTGTCTTTGACCGCGGTAAAGACATGGTCGACGAAGACAGTGAGGATCTGGTTGAGCTTCTCTTTAAACTCGTCCCCGTCACCGAAGGCTTTTAAGTTCCGGGGGGCCTTGTATGTGCCCCCGGACTTCTTACCGAAGGGTTTCCTCTCCTCGGAGGCACCGACCTCTTTCTGGAGGGCCTCTACATGGCCACGAACACCCCCGCCTTGTGGCGGAATTCGGTGTAAGTGTTTGGACATGCGAGGTGCATTTCCTTCCAGAGATCGGTCCCCTTTCGGAGTCAGGCCATCACCGCGACGATCTTGGTGTCCTCGCTCACCGGTTCGCCTTCCAGCAGTATCTTATCGAACCTCTCCAGATACTGCTGGTCGGTCTCATTTTCTCCTTGGTAGATGTTGGCGAGGCAGTGCTTCTGGGTAAGATAGGATCCAAACCCAGAGAAGTGGGCCAAGAACTCCCGTGATAGTTGGCCAAATGAGTGAATTGACCCCGGGGCGAGTGACGAGAACCAGCAGTGAGTTCGGTCCCCGAGGGTCAGCGGGAAGTTCCGGCACTGGGTAGAGTCGGTGGCGCCAACCGAAATCATAAAGTCCGCGTACTTGGCCAGGTGGACTTTCGGGTCAGATTCGCCCTCGTACGCGGACATCACTGGGAATTGGACCTTCTTCTGGACCGGCGCCCGGAGTATGGCAGGTGCCAATGGTGATGCGGGGAGAGTGGTGGAGTCAGGTCCGCCGGACTTGGCTGCTACTTGGGCTTGTTGCATTTCGATGGCCTTTTTTAGTGAGACCAGCTCGTCATCGCTGGCCACCTCCGGCGGAGGTTGCTCGAAGGTCGTGCGCCTCGTGGACGCACGCCCCCGAGGTGCCTCACTCTAGGGTGACCTCTCTGTGACGGGCTGGAACTGGCGTCAGCCGTGGGGGCCCAACCTGTCGGTCGCGGGCCTTCTCAATCGGTCGTGGGCGGACCTACACGGTTACAGGTCCGAATCTCCCCCATGAGACGTGACTGGGGCAGCTGTCCGTTCATCCTCCCCGCACCTGGGCCCTAGTCCCTGGAGGACCTCCCTCCTTAGTGATTGGTGGGTGGCGGACTCTTCGGTGTAGGCCGAAGCTCGCCCAGCATGCGGGGCGGGCTCCACCACCACCTTGGCCTTCCCAGCTCTCTCCCGGTGCTGGCGAGCTTGGGCCGAGCTCGTCTCCTGCTCGGTGGGGAGGTTGTTGTACTCCCCCCGGGTCTGGGTGCCCTGGGTGGGCCTCGCCTGTTCCCTGGCCTCGGTGGCTGGAGCTTGCCGAGGTACCAGGTCCATTTCCTTATTGGATTAAATAAATTTACCCCAAACCCTGAGACCAAGTTGTCCGGTATATTTAGGATTAGTGTTGCTTTTAGTCCTAGTGAGATTATATCCCAATTTTCCAATTACATAAACCAAACATATTATTTTGAGGGACTAAAATTCTAGTCCCTTTTCAATTTGAATAAGCAAACGCACCCCCTAAGTGTGCAATCCGTAAAGACTTAGTCCATATAGAAATTGATTACAATTCTTAGATTTTTTTTTTTAAATAATTAAGTAAAACTTCCAACATAGTTTACGAGAATTTATTCTTCTCAACTTCTTATAATAAATAGATAAAATGTACCGTTTGCCAAACTCAAGGCCAAAAAAAAAATCTTTCAATGTCGAGCCTAATTACCCCAAAATCATTACTACAAAATATGATGAATTGTTAAATGAATTGCTTTTAAGATATTCTGAGAAGGCAATGCATCTCTCTCAATTTCAGCAGAACGTTCAAGTCGAGACTCAAATCATGCAAATCTCAGACTTCCCTTAGCATTCATTTGAACTAATGGTTTTGAAATTCATGAATTTCACACACAAATAATTAATTTTTCCAAGTAAATTAATAAATTTATAAATATTTCGTTTAAAACCATATTTAAAATGGAGAAATTTTAAATCATCATCAAAACTATATCATTTAAAAATCTCTCATCTCTACTCTCTTTCATCTTTCCCTCTTCTTTATTTTTTTCTTTATCTTCCATCTCTTTACAATTCACGATTTAAAATATATGTCTTCTTATATTTATTATTTATTAAATTCATCCATCCAAAAAGGAGTGTTAAAGAATTTATTATCTTTTAATTTCCATAAATTTTAGAATATCTTTTTTAGATTTTAAATTTTTCTTTAAATTTCATAGGATTTAGATCCGATTCGTTTGGAGAACCCCTGCCCTGGAAAAATATTATATCATTCTACAAATTGTCCACCACATTTCTAAATTTTGCAAACTCTAATTTCTCTTTTAAATGGAGAGCTCTATTTTCTCTTCCAATTTAAAAATCTTGATTTCTCTTCCAAACTAAGAGTTTTGATTT
>JAPKLY010000165.1:574444-710237 GCA_026898435.1 Prunella vulgaris | reverse complement strand
AAATACTAGTTATTTTACTAGTAAAAATTAAAAAGATAACGTTAATCAAATTTTTTACATATGCTTAGTATTTTTTAGGTAAAAATAATATAAGAAGTAGTTCCGATCAAACTTCGTCACAAAAAATATTACTAAATATGCTATTTAAAAAAAAAAATTGACCGGACTCTGACCAGTTTCCGACCTTTCAAGATTACTTATTTAATCCTTAAAAATTAAAAAAGGCAACGTTAGTTGTATTAAATTTTTTCTACACTAAAGGAACGTAAAAAATCATTCCGACCCAACTCCGTCAAAAAAATACTACTCCCTCCGTCTCAGAGGTGTTTTCACCTTTGGAATGGTACAAGTTTTAAGAAATGTAGAGTGTTGTGTAAAGTTATATTATTAAAATAATGAGATTATTTGGATTGTGAGGATAAAGTTAAAGTAATAGTTTTCATTTATAGGGTGTGAAAATAATTGTGGGACGGACGAAAAAGGAAAGTGTGAAAATAATTATGGGACGGACGGAGTATAATTAAAGATATATTAGTCACTTATTTTACTTTGGTGTAAGAAACGAAATAGGAAAAAAATTAGGGGTGACAAGAGAAATTTTTTAAAAAAGGAAATTAAGGGTATATTGGTCACTTATTTTTTAAAAAGGCCAAAAAAGAGTTTTTATAAATTTGTGGAGAAAAAAGAGTTTGTACCTTAAAAACAGGCTAAAAAAGAGTTTGTCCCATAATTTATTATATTTATAAATTAATATCATATTATTTATTCATATATTTATTTGTGTCAATATTATAACATTAGTTTATAAAAATATAATTGAATAAATCTAAAATTATTATCAAAATATTTTGTCATTATAAAATTATTAATTATAGAAATACAAAATCCGTATGAACAAATTCATAATTTGATATCCCATCACATATACTCACTGGTAAAATTACATATTTTCTCATATTATTATATACATACATTCATTGATAATATTATTGCATCACGAATAGATAAAATGATATTAATAATTGCATTTAATGATATCTGTTTCACACGACAAACACCATTAAAAAATTACATTGGTTATGATGTAATTTTATTTGTTATTTAGTCCCAACACTCTTGACTAAACTGCAGTGGAGAGAGAGAGAGAGAGATGTATGGGTGGGTTAATAAGTGAGGGAGGAGGAGAGAGAGGGGTCAGGCCACGAGAGGGGTTAAGGAGTCATGTTCATTGATTGAATCAGTCTTTTATTGCTGGAGGGCCAACCCCCGTCCCCCAGTCTCTTCAATACCCTCAGCCAGGGCCTTCACTCAATATCCCCGACTTTTTCTCTTTGATAAAACAAATCGCAAGGCTACAAAATCTTCATTGTCAATCACATGCGCCTTCCACACCCCGCCCTCACTAAAGTAAACTCATTACAAATATAATAGGTTTTTTTTTATTGCATCCAAATACAACACTCGAGATCAAAAGAAATAAAAATCCAAAATGAAGGCCCCACAGACCCTTGTATAGTTTGGCCACCATTCTTGGCCATAAAAAAAAAGAAGATATTTTTCTCTCAGCAAAAAAAAAAAAAAAGGGAATTCTACATGCGTATCCATCACACGCACGTGAGACCAAAATTTAAGTAAAGAAAAATTAAGTCCAGTGTATGGTTAGGACAGTAAAAAGAAAAAAAGAAAGGGAAAAATTCCCGCCAAAAAAGCACGCATGCACATGTGTATGAACACACTACACGTGTGTTTACACATCACTCAAAATTCACAAATTGAGAAAAGATAATTTAAAAAAAAAAAAAATCATGAAGCCACGACGATCTTCATTTTGGTCTTCACAGCTCTTGACTTGTATTACACAAAGAGCTCAAACTTCAAAGTTTGAATCCCATATTTTGCCTGCCAACCCCTTTGATTCTTGCAACCCTTTTTGGTCCCACAAACACATGTATTATATCCCTTGCTTCAATAATGTATTGCCACCTTTGATCAATTCAATCACTTCCCACTTCACTCATACACCATGACTCCACTACCTACTCTCTCTCTCTCTCTCTCTCTCCTCACAAATATTTATATATATATATATATATATTTATTGGTATGTGCCAAATCCCGTTCTCTCGGGAATCTGCAAAACCCCATTATTCATGGATAGCAATTCCCCACCAAAGAAACGATGATAATAAAATCTCCCCCCTAACTCTCTTGTACATATATATGTATCTACATCACTCATGTCAATTCTCATCACCCTCTGAGAAAAAATATTGAGGATTCTAGCCAAACCTTGGACCACCACTATTATTTTTATTTCAGTTTTTGTCTCGACTCCATTTTCACTTGTCATCATCCGTTATTTAATTTCCTCCTCTTATACGATGATGGGGATGAGGACGAAGACGATGATGTGTCACTCGAGGTCACACTGGGCCGAGTCGTGACTCGGAGCTGCGGGAGGACTTTCGGTGGCTTCTTTTGCATATTTTTTTGTTGAATCAATTCGTAGCAACTCATGATATTATCCTGCGAAACAGGGGATTAATTTTGTTTTGGAAAATGAAACATATACCATCATCATCACTCAAATCTAGTTTCTTACTTTGTGAAGCCCATCACTCCATGATTCCGCATGTTGGGCAGTTATGAGACAGAATGTTGGGAGATCGTTTGCTGCACAAAGTATGGCAGATGCAGCAATGCATGATGGCCTGTACTCGAGGAAGCTGGTTTCTGTTCAAAATTTAATAATCCAGTAAGGTGAAATACGGAATGTGAAACAGAGGATCAATCGAATGGTAGTTTATTTAACTACCTTCAATAGTTGAGAGAATACATTCTTTAGCCCTTGATGAAAGGAAGCCCGTGTAAGTCCCTGTTGGATCAATTTTGAGTGCAAAAAAGCCAAGATAGCAAAATGGAGAAATTGATCGAAGTCTCCAATCCAACACCCTTAGCACAAGAAGCTCCATTCTTTGGATGTTTTTTGGTTCGAAAATAAATTTACAACCTTCAACCTGATATTAATTAAAAACATAAGTAACAAATCATACTAAAATTTAACAATAAGGGCTAATTTGGTTCGTAAGATAAAAATATCTATCCGTCGAAAACATGCACCAACCAAATTTGAAGGTTCATTTAATTTAACTACCTGAAGATCCAATAGAGAAGGAACAAGAGGTTCCTCCATTTTCGCAGCTAAAGACAAGCATGCAACGGACAGTAGCTGCAATGGCCATCCGTTCAATTTCTGCAGTTATATTACACAGTAAAAGTTTAATTGGCAAGATTAACAAAATCAATGGTTGGAATGCTCTCTTAAGGTTGTTAGGGAGCCAAAGGGACAAATGGACGGTCCTGATGCATTGTTTGGAAGAAGATAATCTTGGTTATAAATTAAGTATGACTGATGATCATACACATACTTCTTAATCCCATCTACGTCACCATCACTGGTTGATTAGTGGCATGTTTAGGTGGATGATTAAGGTTTTGTTTAAAGTCTAATGGGACAAGAGGCGACATTGATTGGGCAAATTAAGTATAAATATTGTACCTACATGCATGATACCTACAGTATGCACTTCTAATACTATCGATATTTAAATAAAATATTATATCGATTACGGAGCTTTCATGGTTGAATTAATCGACCATAGTTATAATAGTTCAGAATTTAATTATAACCAAAAACAGTTAATGATCCACTGATTAATAATTACGGGTCTTTTTCAATATGTATAAAAAGTCAAAATTATTACTAGTACTCCTGATCCTGACTGCTATCTTGTAGCACTAAATGTTATTAATTACTCCCCTTTTTTTCATTTAATTTTTCAACTTTTTTAATAAAATTGATTCATAGTATTGAATAAATATATAATTTTTTATCAAAAATATTAAATAATTTAAGTAAATAAAAATATAAGTTTTTTGTGTAAAATTATCAATAGAATGAAATTTAATTTAAAAATAAAAAAAAAGTTAAATAAAAGAGAGACAAAGAGAGTATACTAATAATAATAGTATAAGAAAAACATTTTGGGCAATATTGTATAAAGGACTTAATAATGAGAATATAGTTCTAATTTTATTTCTAATAAAGATGTAGTGTATTGACGGTGACGGAAGCCGTACCGGCAAGTGATGTGAGTACAGAAAACGGTCTAAGTAGTTAACGGAGAGAAACGCCGTCAATGGCTGGAATCCGTAGTAGCGCTGCACCTGCACCAAAATAAATATTTCAGTCAAGTAGTCAACCCTGGGTAAGTGCGCCGTTAAGACTAAAGTACGCCGCTGGGCACTGTTTCATCGCGTTAATGAATACTCCGCCGCGTTTTCCTTAACCGCCGGGCGCATACTAGCACCGCCAACCATTACAGAGCTAAAGTGCGCCATCACTACCATGCCCATCAATGCATAAATATACAGAAAAATCAATAATAAAATGCTATGCGCCACCAGTGTACTATAGCTCAACTCATCATAATCTGCGCATCCTTTAGGATAGCTTAATCAAGCAAAAATGTCCGCCGGCGTATGATAGGAATGAACAGTGAAATAGGAACTGGATACATACCTTGAGAATCCATGCAACAGATTCCGCTCTGGTCGATGCATCAATCGATGGATGAGAGAGACGGAAATTGATTCCGGCGAGATCCCTCTCGTCTTCCAAGAGGCCGGCGATTGCCTCCTCGACATCCGTCGGATGAGATTCGATGTCCGATGAATATTCCGGAAAGTCATCTCCGCCTGCGGAGAAAATAATACTCGAGTCCTCGCCGCAGAGAAGGTCGGTGAAGCAGTCGGAACACGACAGTGACATGGCGAATGAGAACACAGATGATCGGTCTTCAATCTATTCTGGTCATTTCACTGGACTTTGGCTTCGATTATTGACGGAGATTCATCGGAATATACGTCGGAGAATGTGGGCGGCGAGAGTGTGCTATGGTGGGGACTGTAGGTTTTCTCGTGTGTTTGGGTTTTGATTCCCTCCTGTTTGCGTTGGATATATAGATAAAATGGCTCATTTTGTTTTTCCATTTATAAATTCATTTATTATATCTCTTGTGTTTACTTATTTATTTTGCTAAAAAATAAATGGTGGGCTACTTTTGATATTTAAATTTCTTATTCAGTAAATTTCTCAAAATTGATCATAAGTAGTGATTACTGACGGCGTTTTAAATCAATCTCTCGATTCCCTATTATTTATTGTATTTGTATCTTGATTCTTGATAGTCAAATATATGTTTGTACGTAGTATGATATTTCATTCTATATATTCAAGCTAGTGCATCTAGGAAAAAAAAATCATAACTTTTAATTTGGGTATTTTAAAAGAAAAAATCCTTTTATAAGTGTAGTTGGAAAGAAAACTCAAATAAACTGTTGGTTTTATGGACTTGGATTCAGACCACTCGTTTGGTGGACACAAAATCGATGAGATTGGTTAGGTCAAAGTTCCTCGTGTGAGGTTGCACACCAAATTATAGTCTCTCAATTCTCACTCACGATTTCTATCGATCACACGTTGAGAGAAGAAACACAATTACCCTTTACATGGTGGTTACCAATAACACCTAACACCTAAAATTAGAGAATATAACTTAAATTTTAACTAAATTGGCCAAAACCAAGTTCAAGCCCCAAAATGAAGTAAAAGAAAAAATAACAATTGCGCGAAGAGGTGCACTGTAAGTGAGTTCCTACTTCCTAGTAATATTCCGGAAGTTCTATAATTTCTTTTGAACAATTTAATATTATTTTTATATTTTTTTAAATGATTTTTTATCCAACTTATTTATATTAAATCTCATTTTCTTATTCAATTTATTTACACTAATTTTTTTTTTTTTAAATTTATACTGTATCACTTTGCATGTAAAAAATATATTCTAAAAGGAGGGTGTACCATTTAATAAAATTGGTAATATTTTCAGTAAGAAACGAGTAATATTATTTAAATAGTATACACAATACACTAATTTTTGAGTAATTTTTTTCATGAAAACAATTTATAGCATTTAAATAAGTGCGTTTATTTTTTTAGAAATACTAATTAATTCTGTAATTAGTTTTATAATGCAATTGATTCACTGTTAATTATACATAAACAAACATTATCATCAGTATAATATTATGTAGTCTCCATGTCATACTAGTGAAAGATGGGCTTGCAATTTATATTAATAAGCATGAAATTTTCTTTAACAAATTATCGGTATAAATGTACAAATAAAAGATTTCATGATTCATTTCATATCAAATAATGGGAATTTAAGGTTTTCAAAAAAAAAAAGAAAAAAAGGAATTTAATGTACATTGATTAAGTAGGTTCAAATTAAAATGACCTTTTATATTTGTACAAGCTAGATGGGGTATGATTGAACCTATTGTTTCATTTCATTGTTTTATTGATGTGCGATGTCCAGATGAGATGATAGTATATTTTGGACCACAATGAATTGAAATAGTTAATTTCGTTATTGTCTATTTATGAACACTTGCTTTAATACTTTTTGCTTTTCACATACATTGCATAAAATATTAACACCAACTAGTATATACTATTTGAAATAATCAGATTTATTATTTATCAGCTAACATAATTGTTTGTACCTAAATAATATGGATCAAATACCTCGGATAATAGGAAACTGAAAAATATAAATAAGATCAAGATTTGTCTAGCCTTATATTGTAAGAATTATGACTTTAATGTGTACTGTAAGTTCTTGTATTAATGAAGAGCAAGAATAATGCTGATTACAAGGAGTAGTTAGTCTTTTTTATATAATCGACTGTGTGTTTTTACATAGCATATGTAACTATTTAGAAACATGTCTTTGAACTATTGTGGAAACATGTGTCCTATAGTCTCGCTTTGCTTGCAACCCACGTTTGATTATGGTATCAGATCGTGAATGTAGTGGACACTTCGTAAAGCTGCTTCTCTCCAATAGCCAACTGTCATCTGGATAAAAAAATTTTGGGGGCAATTACGTTGGTGTCATAACAGATTCGACGATGATTGTCATAATCCTTCCTGCGTGCCATAACGCCTTATTGCATGTTCTCAATGCTCAGGTAGAACCTGCTCAGTGGAGTAGATTGAGTAGTGGATATTTGATCCTCAGAGGCAATGACTCATGTTATTCGGTTTTATCATACTTCAGCATGAGTTTTCAGGCATACATCCTAAGTTTACTGGTCGGTGGGCTTGACTAAAGACACTTCAAGCAGTCTATCCATGACAGTCTTATTCCTGAGCCCTTAGGCAAAGGACTCGTGTAAAAGCGGATTGTCATGAGGTTACTTGTTCCTTAGTGGTGACGCCTCAGGCCGTCTGACTCTATTGCACTTTACCCTGACTCTTCTAATGGTCTAAGCCCCCCAGCCCATGCTTTCTTTAATCCATCTTGGACTTATTTTGATGGGTTTATTAGGAATTGGGCTTAGCCACTTTTTCTTCGAGCATATATATGTCACAACAGCAATTAATTTATCGTATGCAGTCAATATCTTTTACGTTTGATTAATATTTATCTACACGTTTAATTTACATCTAATATACACATTTCATTTTTATATCTAATTACACTATGGAAGTAATGCATATGAGATTGAATCAAATTTTAATTATGTTAGTTATTTTATTTATAGGAACATACTTCATAATGGTATTACTTACTTTTATTCACATTAAGGTGACCCAATGTGCAATGAGGCCCGACCCAGTGATATGGTTCTTGTTGTATTCTTACATGTGTCTATATTTGTTTCAAACTTTCAATCATCTCCAAAAACTTTACGTGCAAAGGAATAATTTTGAGATAGTAAATTAAATGAATAAAATAGAAAAAGAGGGCCATCCAACTCCAACCGGTAAAAATCTACAGAGTGATAATTTCTTCTTTGATAACTGATGTATTGCAATTTGCAGCATGCTATTTAACCCGTATTACACAGGTTGAAAATAATTATATTATTAGTTATATATTAAATACTTTAAATATTAATATTCAGATTATAGTATTATTTATTTAATTTTATAATTTATTTAAAAAAATATTTTTATTAATATTATTCTAATTTTATACTGTTTTTACTTTTTAGATATATTATTAAGATTTTCATGTTGTTTTTTTATTAATGTAAAAAAAATTTGTTGTTTACAATTATTAATTCAGTTTTTAATATTGATTATTTTAAAAAAATTCTAAAATTTATGTATTTTAATTATGAGAATTTTTTTTATATACAACCATTTTTGGAGTTTAAAAAAAAATTCAAATTGATACACTTTTTGACAACTGTGTTCAAATTAATAATAAAAATTTGCATAATAAAGTTTTTTTTTAAAAGGAAATTTCATAAAAATAAATTGAAGGACAAAGAATGCTTTAACCCTTACATTGAATAAAAAAAAAAATTAATAATAGAATAACTTTTTGCAAAATGTATGGTCAGAAAATGTACAAACTTGGAAACTTTCCTTTTTTCTAAAATTATTTAGCCTCAAATCGATGAAATGAAAAAGAATTGTGGCCATAAATTGAAAAAAAAAAAAAGGATCTAATTCAAATATATGACTTCCACGTTAATAGAATAAGTTTTGTGTGAGAGCCTCTTATATCATAAGCCGGCCTGTTTAACCCTGTAAATTGTAATTTACAGGGTTAGGTCCGAGCATTTGACGGCCGGTATAAAACCGGGCTTTTTTGGCCTGGACCGGTTAGCCCGCGGGCTAAACGGGCTAGCCCGCCGGTCTTCCGGGCTGGCCCGGTAGCCCTGTTTTTTTTAATTAAATTAAATAATTAATATAAAATATAAATTCATTAAATTGGTGTGGGTGTAATTGTAAACTTGTAAGTTGTAAATTGTAATTAGTTAATTAAACTTTTATTAATTATTAGTTACTAATTTATTATTAACTACATATTAAAATAGAAAATAAGTAAATAAGTTATATATCAATTAATTCAACTTGTGAACTTTATGAATATGTGAACTTATGGATGTGTGAACTTTATGAATGTGTGAACTTTAGTTATTAAATTATTAGTTGTATTTTATATTAAAATTTAAATCTTTTATTTTTTTTTACCCCGAGCCAGTTAGTGGCCCGTTTAGCCCGCGGACCACTAGGATTAGTGTTAGGTTCGAGCATATGGCGCCCGTTAAAGATGAACCGCTAAGGCCCGGAACCGCTAAGGTCCGGAACCGTTTAGGCCCACAGTCCTGTAGGGTTAAGATCAGCCCGTTTAACATCTCTACTCATGTATAATAAAAAATGTGGAGCAACTTTTATTAACTTTATATAAATATGTGACAGATCTCACTTTTTAGAGATTTCAAATTTAGTTTTTATATAATCTAAAATACATGTAAATTTATTATTATTCTTCTCAGTACAATTTATTTTATTCATATAATTATTATTTTCACACGTATTTAATTTTTTTCATATTCTCACAATACGTTAAAATTAAACATTATTGAAGATGAAGATTTCGAAAGTGAAGATTTTAAGAAATATTTTTATTTTTAAGATATGCAAATTTTTATGAAATAAATTAAATAGGAAAGTAAACAAGCTTTCTTAGAACGAAGGTGATATATACGTGTGTTCATTTTGTAATGAAAATATTAAAAAGTCCCACAATTTGAGTTAATATTAATACTATATATCATCTATTTAAAAATAAAATATGTAGAATGAATTTAAGTGTGGATTTAAAATCAATAAGACCAAAATCCCTCTACTCAAATACTCCCTCCGTCCAAGGGGTATTTGCACCCCTGAGATGGCACATGATTTAAGGAAAATATATTTTTTAAATAAAGTAGTGGTGTATGGGTAAATGTGTGGAAAGTTTTGTGAGTGTGCACGTAAATGAATATTTCTCTTTTAAGTAGTATGCAAATTAGTTTGAGACAATCTAAAATAAAAAGTGTGCAAATTTGTCTGAACTACAATGTAGCTACAATTATTTTATGATTCTTATAATAGTATAATAATATCCTGATACACCTTGGCTTTGGGACCAGATACAATACAACATAGACTAGGCATATGATTCATGAATTGACGCTAACTAAACCATTGTGTCCAGCTTCTGGGTGGGGTGCCTCTGATTTGACTAATTATATTCACTCAAAAATTATTTGCAATATTAGTTTTTTTCATACTCTCATTTGTTAAGCATATATTTTATTTAAGGATTAGTCTTGTATACACCAGTTACACGGTACAATTCAAGTTCATTTTTTAAAAGTTACACAAAATACTATTGAAAAGTTACACATGTTATTACTGAAAAGTATATCTTTATAATATAATTTTTTAGTAATAATTTATGCAACTTTTCAGTAATAAATTGTGTAACTTTTTAAAAATAAACTTGAGTTACACCGTGTAACTGGTGCACAGAAGACTTACTTTTTATTTAATACTCCTTCATTCCAGAGAAATTTGCAGACTTTCTTTTTGGAAAGTCCCACGAGAACTTATAGATCTAAAAAGGGAAATTCTCTCATAAATTTCACCCTTATAAAATTTATGTATTTAAATAAAATGTCATTACTTTTTTTACTTTTTTTTATTCACATTACATTCAATACAACAAATTTTTTTTACTTTATACTCCCTCCGTTCCAGAGGAACTTGCAAGTTTTCCTTTTCGGGACGTCCCAAAGGAACTTGCAAACCCAAAAAAGGAAATTCTTTTAAACTTCACTCTCACAATATCTACATATTTACACAAAATGCCATTAATTACTTTTTCACTTTTTGGGCCCACATTACACTCAATCCAACTAACTTTTTCATTTTTCTACATAAAATTTTACCAAATTAACCCTCAAACCACTATTTTTTTTACTTTATTCTACTTTCTTTTTAATTTGTGTGCTCCTCCTCCCTTGCAAATTGCTCTGGGACGGGGGGAGTACATAATATTTTATCAAATTACCCCTCAAATTTTTTTTTTTAGTTTGTTTTACTTTTTTTTAATATGCGTGTTTTCCCTCTTAGCAAGTTGCTATGGAACGTAGAGAGAGAGTATATATAAACTACTCTCGTAGAATTTGCAAGAAAAGATTAACAGCTTACATATATTTTAAAAAACAATAGTTGAAATTTTCACTTATATTGTGTAACACGATGTCTTACAATTAATCATCAAATTATATCTTAAAATAATCAATAATATCTCGGGAGTAAATTAAGTATGAGAAAAGAAGTGTGGCCTCTGAATTAAATTCTTGAAGAAATAAAATGGTTATGGTGCCCTTCCCACCAACAATTGAAGTTGAATGAAGAAATTAAAATCTTAATAACTAAACTGCCCCAAAATGTAGGGACATCAAACATTTTATCACTGCTGTCTTCCTATAGCTATCCAATTAATACTCATGGCTTTTTCTACTGTTGTTAACCTACTAGCACATTATATGTGTCATATCAATTAATTGCTCACCAATATAATTCCTTTATCTTTTATTGATAAAATATAATCTCTCCTTACTTATATAAGTATTATACATTTTGTATTGTGAAATTTATTTCATTTGCAAGAGCGATAGAAAGATGATGATTTTTATGAAAGAGATATGCATATTTTTGTAAGTTTGGAGGGGTATATATATTAGGTCGGGTAGTTTTTTTCTCTTTCTAGAAAATGAATATATAGTGTTTGCCTAATTGTAATTTTTATGGCTCATTTGGTTCGTAAGATAAAAGTATCTATTCGTAAAAAATATACATGTTTTTATGAATAAATATTTTTATCTTACGAACCAAACGAGCCCTTCATATATATCTTGCCCTTATCCCGTGTCCAATAATGAATACTGCTAAGTGTTTGTTAGAATTAATTTCTATATTCACATCTTTGTCGTTTAGAGACTGAATATTTTAAATTGATTTTTAGTTATAATAGAAATAATACCGAGTTTAATATTTGTTCAAGTTGAGAGTTGCACTTACCCGTTAGGATATATATATGGAAAATCAAAAAATGTTCACAAAATTAATATAAATTACAAATTGGTTCTATGCAGAAAAAAAAATACACTTCTGTACAGAAAAAAAAATTACACTTCTGTGCAGATATTGTGAACCAATTTGTAAATATAGTCACTTTTTTGAACCAATATGTAAGTCACCCTGTGTGTGAATTAAAAAATTATAAAATAATTTACAAAATTGATACGAATTATAAATTGGTTTTATGCAGAAAAAAATATGTTTTTGTGCATAATTTTTTTTTTTTTACTTCTGTACAAATATTATGAACCAATATTTATAAATACAGTCACTTTTTTGAACCAATATGCAAATAATTAAAAAAAATCCTCTGTTCTAATGTTATTTTCACATCTTCATTAATTCTCTTTTATAAATAAAATTTTACATATATATACATTATTTATATCATTTTGGTCGGAATAACTTTTATGATAACTTAAGTTAATTTCTATTATTGAAGTGACCACAATATTTCATCAATTAAATAAATACAATCTATAACTATGGAGAGTCATTCGAGTTTATAGTGCCAAAATTTTGAACAAGTTTATGGTATTGAAAGTCATCATTCACGCATTAGAGAGTTATTCGAGACCGACTACCAACTATGGAGATGCTACAACAAAAATATATTTTATCTTAGGATGCCGATGTAAGATGTACTATCTGCAAATTGGAAATAGAAATGGTACATCATTAATTTTTTATTCGAATTTCGTACAACGAATAGACATTAATACAGATTTACACTTAGAGAGCTCTTAAGAACTCTCTAAGAAAAAGCTATCTAAGTAAACCTCTCACTTAGAGAACTCTTAATAACAACTCTCTAAGTGGAAGGTTTATTTAAATAATTTTTTCTTAGAGAGTTTTTAAGAGCTCTAAGTGTAAATCTGTATTAGAGGGATGAACTGTGTAAAATGGTTGGGAGTGTCATCAGTTTTTCCTTCCAACCCTTCTATAATCTTCTACACTTTAGTAGAATGAAAAAAAGGAAAAACAATGGCGGTGTGCATTTAACTATGCATCGTATGACTTTTATGGAAGACAACAAATGAGATGATTTTCAGTAATGAACAAGTCGCTCAAGAAAAAATAGTGGAGGAACTGAAAAACAGGGTACGGAAATGGGTGATGGAAAAAGACTATAATAGCATGCAAGCAAATTTTAGAAAATGATATACACAACTATAGATTTTAATTATTAGCCCGGCGTTTAATCCTGAAAAATGCAGATTTAAGACCATGTTTTCATTGACCCATTTAAATTTGAGTTTTTTTGGTCCGGCCCTAATGTTGCTATAAGTTATTACATGAGTAGATGAAGGAGAATTTTTTTTAATATGTTTGAGATAATGCTATAAGGATTATTTATGTAATTTGGGGTAATTACCCTCTTAGTAATTCTCAATAGAAATTTTCCTTATTAAAAGAAAAAAAATAAGCAATGTATAACTACAATTTTATTTAAGATGGATGAGTAATGAAAGTAGAAAAATAAAATTAAGACAGTGAGAGTAGTAATTACTAAAAAAATAAAATAATAAGACGTATGTTGTTGTTAATTTTTAATTTTTAATTTTTTTTCTGAAATCCCTTTAATAATTTTATGAAGAGCAAATATATATATAATAAAAATTGTAGTCAACATCCCATGAATAAAGCATGGTGCCCATATCCTGAGGATGAGATATGGGGTTTTGCTGGATGTGGGATATGCTTTCTCTATATATAGTATTTTTGTAATGATCTTACACTACTTCACAGGTCCATAATTACATGTTCTGATCTAACATACACATATACATAGCAGTAGCATACACATTTTATTGTTTTTATTATTTTTTAGAAAAATTCACATTTTATTGTTTATATACAGTGCAAAGTGGAAACATCATTTTCATCATTCCTAACTCACTTTGATAAATGCTATTTCTTTTCTCTATTTCAACATTTCATTATTATAGTTTGACAAACTCCTAATGGTGACTATTGTAATGCCTTGTGCATTTTCTAATTCTCCATTTTCTTTTTCCATCATTGATAAAAGATATGTTTTTGGTGATCTAGATGTATTTGTAATTCGGAAGTATGTTAATGAGAGCGATATTTTTCTTTTTCTGATTATTAAAAAATAGTAACATTAATTCATAAGATCGAATAATTTTTTTTTCTTTTTTTAATTCAAACCCTAAACCTCAAGAGAGATGTAGGCTATTATGCTTTGAGCTTCCATTTAAGTTACTTTTGGTACATTAATCAAAATAGTGGGTATTACTTTAGTCCTATTCAATTCCTTAATTTGTTGACATTATTCTATGCTCAATTAAGTCTATTGATTTAATTAGTAGATATATACCGAAATGAAAACGATTAATTTTATGCACTATATAAGTATATATAATCACAATTTATATACATATTATATACTCCCTCCGTTCATGGATCTTTTTCTCATTTTTTTGTAGGCACGAAATTTAATAAAAAATAGTATTATATTGAAATTATAGATAAAATAAGGGAAAAATAAGAGTATTGTGGGAATCCCATATAAGGGAAAAGTAGTGATCAAAATGAATAATTAGATCAAATTTTGTGTAATTGTTGCCGGAAGTGTTACTCTTAATTAAATACATACTTCAATTTATTAATTGTCATATTTAAAAAGTAATTATTACACATGTAAAATCATAGTCAACAATTAATTTATTCTTATTGCATGCATCTTAATTTGTCTCTTCTCAAATTACTTAACTAAAAGTAAAGTCCAAGAAAGACAATAATAAAGAATAGCATAATCTATCAATGGCTGCTAAATAAAAACATTGAAAGAGTTGAGCTAGCATGATTCAAGTGATATGTCACCCTTGTTATTTGTTACAAAATTAATATAATAATTATTACTTAATCAAATATTTGTCTGAATATATATGTTGCCAAATACACATAGACAATGGAGAACTTTTAAAGAGAAGCTCAAATTTAATGTCTTTTTCTGGAAGAGAATATATATCTGAAAGATCTGTGTTTTAATGTTTGTTTAGTTTAATTAATTATGACCAATTAAACCCTGATTAAAGATTGGAACAAAGCTTATGAGACTTGTAATTAAGCCAACAACCAAGATATATAATTCTAAGTACATTCAAATGAGATAATTAACAAGCATTTTTCATAATTTTCGGCAAAAAATTGTCCTAACTCTCGACCCCTTCTCTCTGGAGTGTCAATTATTTGACAGGGTTCTATAAGATAATGGATATAGTTAATTATACAGATATATTACGATTTATATATGAATAATGATGTGGATATGTTGCCAAATTAAATTAAATGTGTTTTGTTTTATATGATGACTATGTTGTATGGGTGCGGATATGCAGATGCGATACGATATAAGTTTTTTTTTAAAATTAGGGTGCGATTCGTTAAGGATACATCTATTTATTTATATTTTATTGTATATAATATCTAAAAAATATATTTTTTATAAAAAATTTATAAATCATTTATATTTTTTGTCACCTAAAATTTGAGTATATTCAATAATATAATATAATTATCTAAAAAAAAAAATCAATTCGAGTTACATTAGTTCAATACATAAATCATAGTAGTAAATTCAATCTAAAATGAGTGTCACACTATCAATTTAAATTATATAAAATAATAAAATTCAATTTAAATAATATATTTAATTCTTATAAATAGGATTCGTGCAGTAGATTCAAGAATTCGTTAGCTGAATTCGTCACGTGAAAAATCCGACACGAGAATTTAAGAATTTTACCCTTTTTAGGATGCGGGTGCGATTCCAATATTATATTATAATATTTTTAGAAAAATCCGTATATTATAGTATGATGAATACTAGACATGTGGCTTAAAAAAATTTCATGAACTAGTGTATAATTGGAATATTTTAAAATTTTATTATCATATATAGTAGTCGTGCAGTAGTATGAAAACAACGTTAGATAAATACAAGTCAAATATCAAATGTCAATTTTCTTAATTTTATTTTCTATGTGAGACAGAATATTGTGAAGTAGTTCTGAACTAGCTAGGAAAATATTTTAACCTTACTCATTAACTTGTAGTACTTATCTTTTCTTTTTATTTCGTAATGAATAAATTTTGACCGTCTTACAAAAAAATATTTATTAGAAGTACTTAATTAATGAATTTGAAATTAAGAAATGAGAGTGAAATGAAAGTGTGATGTTTGGTTGATGGGAATTGTACAATTGACATCTTAAAAGTAAGAAATGAATGATACAGATCCCAAAAGAATTTCATATCGTATCTAAAAGTTTGAATTTACGGAGATGAGTGAAATTAAACAATTTATATTACTCTCTTCGTTCCGGAGCAATTTGCAAGGGGAATATAGCACACAAATTAAGAAAAAAGTTAAAAAAAAAAGTATTTTAAGGGTTAATTTGGTAAAATTTTATGTAAAAAATAAATAAATTAGTTGGATTGAGTGTAATGTGGGCCCAAAAAGTGAAAAAGTAGAGACATTTTGTGTAAATATCTAGATATTTTGAGGGTGAAGTTTATAAAAGAGTTTCCATTTTTGGCCTTGCAAGTTCCTGTGGGACGTCTCGAAAAGGAAAACTTGCAAGTTCCTCTGGGACGGAGGGAATATTTTTTTAACACTCTCCATCACTCATGAATTGTATGTTCAACTTTTACGCTTTAGAAAGAGATTTCAATAAATTAACAATTCATTATGGGTGAAATATTATTTTCAGCACATATCGGACTCAGAACTTGAGTGAGCCTAAACAATAATACCCCCTCTGTCCCCCTATAAGTTGCTCGTTGTTTTTAAACACACGGATTAAGATAAAAATGGAAAAATATAAATGATGTGATAGAAAAAATGAAAAAATATAAGTTATGTGATGGAGAAAAGTAAAAAAGTAAAGAAAATAGTGTAAAAATATTAAAAATAATAATAAAAAAGTAAATAGTAATTAAAAAAAAAAAAAGCAATATATAGTGGAACGGGTGAAAATGCAAAACTAGTGAGTACTATGAAAAAAACCCCCCAAAAAAAAAAAAAATTAATGGCAGCATAAATCTTCATTAATGAGTAGTGAAGGTAGATATATACAGCGTTGTTAATTAATACTAATACTGCAAATGTAGAAAGCGACATGCTTCTTCAAGAAAAAGTCAAGCTCATCGACTCACTACTTAAGCTTACACACTATATATGATTTGATGTTAGAATTTTCCTTGCCTAAACTTGTCAAATCTAATTTAAGTGAAAGCAACCCAGTTTGAAATTTTAGTTTAATGATCCATATATTGCTTTAATTTTCTGGATTTTTTTTTGTATTGCATTATTCTTTATATTAATTACTAAACATTTTCATGTTACTCAAATTCTCTCTTTTCATTTTCTACGCTCATATTTTTTTGAAGTCAGTCTGAATTTATTGAAGAGGTCAGAAATTAAAGGCAGGAATTTGGCCACCCGATCAAACTATATACCCCTCCGTCCGTATTAGATATACACACTTTTAATGTACACATTTTATTTTCACTATATTTTTATCGAAAAATTAACTAAATTTTGACAAATATTTACTGAATTAATATTTTTGCGATTTTTCCAAATATATATTTCACACATTTTTGTTAAAATATCAAATAAATTTCAACAAAAATATATTAAAAATGGAATAAAATATATTTTGAGCGGGTATCTAATAATGTTGAAGGGTTATATAATTGGGCCCTTCTTTGAATCAATTGAGCCTTCCCATGTTTGGATTGGGCCTATAATAGTTCATTTCAACATTAATTGGGTTATCGGGTCATTGGGCCGATTTAACCCAACACACAATTTTATTATAGGCTTCAAAGTACAAGGGGACGATTGGTATGAAATTCTTCAATGATAATGGGAATGAGGATAAATATATAGGAATTATATTAGGTAATGAGAATAAATGAGATATACAATATTGATTTTCCTCTTAAATAAGGTAATTATTACCCTCATTTGATTACACTCATCTCATCCTATAATCATCCTCCTCAATCAATCCACCATATCACTATAAAAAACTTTCTTTTTTGTCAATTTATTCCAAAATTGGAGCACAACACTAATGATGTAATCACCATGAACATAAACTCTCATTCAATATATGTAAGGGTAATGAAGGAAAATAGAATTTCATTCTCATTACCATTGAAGAATTTGAAACAAGCGTCCCCTAAATTATTCAAAAAAAATTGACTGTAAGTTGATATTTTTTTAATTTGTATTTAATTGAAGCATATATTATTAAAAAAAATATTTCAAACTTTATATATTAAATTGATACTTGAAAATATAAATTTTACATTACTAATCCAAATTGACAAAATTCTTTAACAAGAACACAATTTTATAGAATCTAAAATCTCAATCCTTGTAAAAATAATTTTGAAGAAGAAGAAGAAATAATTGGAACGTTGGGTTATTTGATCGCCCATTAGTTTTCACAGTTCAAATTTACTTGAGCTAATTTGGTCCATGGGGCCATATATGCCGGTTTCCATTTTTTTTTTTTTTGGCCCAAGTTATTGACGCTAGCTTTTTTGGAAAATACACTATTCTTAAAAAATGTTCGACATTTTCTTCGAAACTTTTTAAATTTTTGACAAAAAATTTCAAAAAGTGTTTCATTTTTACACTATATTCGGAAAAAAAAAATGTTGAAAAAATGAAAAAGTTTGAGAAAATATTGCCGAACAAAAAGACAGTATATTTCACAAAAAGCTAGTGCGGATAACATAGGCCCTTTTTTTCCCTATATTTTCATAGTCCATCTCATACTTATTTTACAGTTGGGTAGACTGATTTATATAGAAGGTGTAACTTAGTTTAAACATCTTTTAAATTTTGAAATATTATAAGTTGTTTTAAAAATATATAAGATAATATTTTTAAATAGTTTATAAATTGTTAAAGTATTTGACTAATACAAATTATAAGTTTTTTGATAATTTACCCTAATTTTTTAAAAAAATTAATTTTATTATAAAATAAATATTTTTTATTTTAATATTGAGGTAAAAATGTGGAAGGAGTGGTGGGGTGAGGTGGAGGTGGTGAGGAAAATAAGTTAAAATATCTCAAATTTTTTAATCTTATAAGTTATAAGAAACTTATTTAAAATTTTATAAATTATCAAATATTTTATTTTACCAAACACACTTGTATGGCCACCTCTAGTGAAAGATTATGATTATAAGTCACATAGTTCAAATTCACTGCCGTGATGGACAATAAGTGTAGTGATTTACCTCTTATATTTGTGAAGAAATAAAAATTTCACAACTAATAATCCTTAAACTTGAGTCTAATAAATATTATACCGAAAGCAAAATTTAAATATATTTCTTCACTAGAAAGCATATTGAGTCGAATGATTAAATTGTAAAACACACTTAACATTGATTTTCTTTAATATCTTTGGAGGGCTCTGAAGCACATCAATACAAACTATAAGGTCCATAACTATTTTCCCTCCTCAGTTAAGCCATCAATTAGGCCCATTTCAGCCTTATGTGAGCCCAAATCAATGTAATCTGGCCCTATTCTGTTAATAACAGGGCCGGGCCGGTTCAGGTTATATGCACCTATATCTATTAGTAGTACACACATATGATAGGTACACATATTATAAAATTACATTTTTGTCCTCATAAACCCTAATTTTCTCTGTTCTCTCCTATTCTCTCTGCGGCTGTGCACACCCACCCAGGCATCTTCCTCTTTTCTTTCTCCAGCCCTTGCGGCTCTTCCCCCTTCTTCTTTCTCTTTTATTACCCTTTTTTTTTTCTCTTTCTTTTCATCCTCTTTTACTCTCCAATCCACTCGCAGATCACCGCTCCAATGGACAATTGAAAGGTCTGTTTGTTTTTTCTTTTTTTTCTTCTATTTTTATTTTTGAATCCGATTCTACAAAAAATTTGAAAATTTTGGGTTTTTTAAATTTTTTTTATCTAATTTTTAAAAAAAATTGCCGAAATTTTCTTTGGTTATTTTTTTCCAGCAAATTATATCTTTTTAAAAAATAATTTCGAAAATTTTGTATTCTTCAAAAAAAAAAAAAAAACTACTGATTTTTTTTTCTTTTTCAAATTAGTTTGTTTTGGGTGCTAGTGGCGATGGGTGGTCTCACCATCTCCGATGATAATGGTTTTGATGACAGCTGATCTATGAAAATATGGAAAAAAATTCTTCCGAATTATGGGAGTGGGTGAATCGATATTATGTGTTGAGTGAAGGGTTACGTGTGTCTTTTTATATATAAATTAAAATTATAAATTATTTTAGTGTGTGTACTGTTAGGCCCATAACGATTTTCATGCCTTAATCAATCAGGCCCATTTAAGCCTCATGTGAGCCCAATTTAATGTAATCCGGCCCTATTCTGCATACAACAGGGCCGGGCCTTGATTCATCTCATTTTCTTATCTGAAAAATTCAAGCTTTATCATCTTTCCAGCATCGTCACTGCCGGGAATAATCGAGTGCCGAAAATGCTGAGCCTCGGCAAATTTCCGACTCAGGTACAGCACAACGCTCTACAGCGCAACCCCATTTCTCAATATCACCAATTCCATTCAAAACCCCACCTCTCATTTCCCCCTCACCTCAATTTCCATGCCGGTAGCCAGTTGTGCTGTAGCGCCTCGAATACCAATAAAAAAGGCAGCCTCAGCTTGAAAGAAATGCAGGGATTCGAGGATGAGTTTCTGGATATTGAAGATGATAGTGAAATTGAGGACGACAATGATGAGTTCGTGGTTCCTTTGAGAAATATGAGGAGATGGGTCGAGAATAAGCCGCGTGGGTTTGGTGAAGGCAAAGAGTATGATACTTCACTTGAGGATAAATTGATGGAAGAAATAGAGCAGAGTAGGAAAGCCCAACTTGCCAACATTGATAAGCTTAAGAATGGCCCTGCGGGTACCAGTTCTAAGAAAGATAAAGGTTGGCATTCTCTTGATTTTATTTTAGTTTTTCTAATGAATTCTGTTTTAATGTTTCTAATGTAGGAATTCTGTCTGCAATTGAAGGTAAATATGCCTCGAATCTGTAAAGTTTGGTGTTATACTTGTTGTAAAATTAGAGAGTAAGCTTATTCGGTTTCTTCTTAAGGTGTAGTTTTGATGATTGCGAGGTCATGGAAAAGAAATTTAAGTAGGGCGCTTGGTAAAGATATTACTGATCAATGACAATGAGATATTTTAATGCATTTCTAAAACATATGATCATTGTCTGCAATCTGAGGTTCTTTTTTTATGGCTGAAGTTTGTTGCAAAAGAGGTTGATTGTGAAACAACTATTGTATGTGAATTCCATTGTGTGTTGGGGATTCTGAAGCTACCATTATACATGAGTTTGGATCACAGGCTATGCCTTATGAGCAATTTAGATGCCCCTGTTAGTAAAGGCCCCCTACTGGAGGTCACTCGACCTTCCAAATGTAGGCCCTCGCAGCTGTGGGTAGAGGATCTAGAGGTCAGTTTTCTTCTCGACAGTGAGGAGGATAGGGGGGTGGGGGTTTGGCTAGCCAAATTTGGGTGGACTTAAGTTTAAGGCTCCATAGTGGGTGCCCCTACAACTGTGGGCGAGGCCTAACTGGAGTTGTGAGCCCAAATTGATTTGTAGTGTTTAAACAAAGTCAAAGGGCTAGAAGCAGTTGACAGGGCTAGAAGCAGTTGACAGGGCTATAAGGCAGCTCGCTAAGCTGCTGTGGGAAGCAGAATCGAGTGGGGCTTTTCAATATTACATCTGTGTCACTGGAGATCATTCGACTCCAGTTGAATGCGGTGATCACAGCTTTGAACTAGTCCCATTTGCACTGTGAAAGACTTTGTTGGTGCTGTTGGTGGGGAATCACGTCTTCTAGAAACTTCTCTTGACCCATTTCCTCTTCCAACAGTTGAACCCGGGGAGGATTTGTCTGAGGCTTATGTGAGTCGAGAAGAGAAGTGCGGGAGAGAGGATTGTGTGTTTAAAGGTGATGCAGTTTTTGAGTTCAATGAGATAGCCGCTGCAAGAGGGGTTCTTGGGAGGTTTACTGGAAATGAAATGATGGGAATCATCAAGGCTTTTCTTAAGCTCTAACCACATGCTGCTTTAGTTTGAATTTTCTGGAGAAAAAAAATGGATAAACGCCATAGATTGAGAATAAAGGAAGTCACAATGAGACAGTCTCATGTATCAGACCTGATAATTTTTTGCAGGTTTTTGTTAGACTTAAAAATGATAGTATCACAAAATATCTGAAAAAATAACAAGTTTTATGTATGAGACGGTGTCATGAATTCCTCTTTATGTATTTATCATTTTGGGGTTTTTATAAGTGTAGTGAATTGCATGGATGATTTTGAAAAACCTTTTGCGTAGATATAAACCCCAACTTTAACTCTGCTGGAGTTTTGCAGGCCCTACACTTAGACAGGATGGATTTCACGTGCGTTTGGTCAATCTTCCTAAAAAGAAAAACATTCATAAGGATTTACGACTAGCTTTCAAAGAAGTCCCCGGGATAGTAAACATAGTCCCAGTTGTTTCTGGTAATGAAAAAACACGAGACCCTGTGTGCAAAGGAATTGCTTTCATTGACTTCAAGTTCCAGGATGCAGCACAGAGGTATACGTACCTGACTTACACTATGAAACAACACTTTCATTTTGAATATGAGTAACACTGTTGTTACCTTGTACACCAATTTTAGTATAACAACTAATACCGTTCAATACATTTGAGTTGGATGGTGTACATTGTTTTTGTTTTTTGACTATTACGTTTGCTGAAAGCAAGTCAAACCTCTTGAAGGTTTATCCAAAACTTCTCAGGGAAAAGCATAAGCTTTGGTAAGGTTCAAAAGCCGTTGAAATGTGAAATGGTGAATACCAAGTTGCCAAATCCAGTAACTGATCAACCAGTTGACCGTGTTTGTGATTCTCAACGAACCACACTCAAATTAGACGAAGGCCTCGATTTTGGTTTTGAAATTTCAACAAATGCATCATCTTTAAATTCATCTGAAGAAAGTACATCAAGTGAGCTTGAGGATGAAGATGAGAGGGACGTATCAGGACAATGGGAAGAAGAAGAGGAAGACTTTGGTGAAACCAATGGAACTTCAACCATCTCTGATTTTAATTTAGCTGAAGAACTGGAAGTTGGAGAAGAGTCTTCAATCGATTCTTCATCTAAGGATGCAAGAAAATCGAAAATGACTGAGAAAAAGACAGCGCCTAAACGAAGAAAAGACAAGAGTCCAAAACTAAATATCCCAGGATCCTCGAATAAGTACTCTTCTATACTTGCATCTCTTTGACACTTTTACCTCAATCAGGTTTCTTGTGGAGATGTAATCGAGATTTCCTTCCCTTCTGTTTTCCTTATGCAGGTTAAAGATGAAAGATAAGACGGTTCTTTCGGGCGTGTTCTCCAAATATGGAGCTAATGCTGCTTCAGCTGTAAAAGAACAGAGTAGATAACATACGACTTCCTAAGAAACTCACATTGTTTGTGCTCAATTTTGTTTATTATTTTTCACCATTTACAAGTTATGAGTGCAGTTACTATTGTAGGTTTGAATTTCTGTTGAATGAATCTCTATTTTACAAGGAAATCTGCTGTCCTCATCATCATATGTGACATGTGAATTGGTTAAGTTCAATGCTTATGTAAGAATTCACAAATCACGCTTGTCCTGAGTCCATTTCAGTTTAGATTTGATAATCACTGTTAAGACAAGTAAAAAATTAAAACTACAAAACAAAAATATTATAGTAAAACAAAAGGTAACAGATCCATGTTTAGAAGTAGGACATAATTATTATGGACAATAATAAGTAAAAAAGAAGAGGTGATAAAGTTACCATTGTTGGGAAGGGGTGACAAAATTATCATACTTTGATTGGATTGAGACTTATGATTAATTGATTAAAATTGGATTGAGATTGATGATTAATTGATTTGGAAAAATCTAGGGTTAACTAGTTTGATAATATGAATTTTTTTTAATTGTATATACTCATTGGTAATAGTACCAATTTAATGATATTTATTTCAATCTATCAACCTATGTTTTAAAAACGATTCGGACTAGCCGATCAAACCACTACTCGAACATCCCAACTTACAATTTAATAGTGTTGGATCGGCAACTTTATAAAACGGTCATCAAAAGTGAAAATTTAGAGCGGTTGTGGGTTGAATTGGGCGACTCCACAAGGGTAATATATTTTGCTCGAACTGGTCTAAAGCTAGAGTACCAATACAGAGTTCTGATTTGTAGATCCCGAAATTCATTTTGCAGATTCTGGTGATTAAAAAGAAATAAAAGAAGATGATTAAAGGAGAGATTTGAAAGAGACAAAAAATGATATCTGGTGGAGACTAGAGAGTAATATCAGGTCTGTTGGTCGCATCATTCCTCCACAAAAAGACATGATGACAATCGTGAGTACTGTGATTTGAATTCGGTTTAAATCAGATTTTTATTAGTTGAACTTTTTTTTTTCCTGATGGACTTTAGGCCTCATGTTTGGCAACTATTTGTTAATAATGTATAAATTTGTAATAAACTATTAGGTGAATTTCAAAGCATCACGAGTAATAAACTCATGGTCATCCTGATTATCGTCAATACAAGTCAACACCCGACCTAGAGGGCGATTATTGTAGGCCGAATAATTTCAGGTCGGTCCTGCTGATAGATGAGCAACTAGATAAATTAGACGAGCAATTTATGCTATTAGTCAAAGGCCGAATAGTGAAAGCGGCGAACAGCTCTAACTTGCTCACATTCTATGGTAAATGACAACAAGCTTAAGCTCCTCACCCCATTATTTTTATTTTAATTCATTCCAAAAATAAAAATTAAAATATTTCTTAAAATTTTCATCTCACAGCTCATTATACTTTTTATTTTAAATTTATATAAAAAAATACTGCAAACTTTTATAAAATGGAGATAGTTAAATTTCTAGGTACATAATTTTTTTTTGCAAATATTTCTATTACAATAAAAATATTTCCTTCTTTCTGAAATTTTTCTAAGTGTAATGATTCAAATTTCAATATAAATAAAAGGGAAAATATACATTTTTGTCCTATAAGTTTCGTTGACTGTGGTTTTCGTCCTCTTAAGTTTTGAATTTTTGTTTTCGTCCTTTAATTTATCAATAATTATGATTTTCGTCCTCTTAAGTTTTGAATTTTTATTTTCGTCCTTTAACTTACAAAAAATTATGGTTTTCGTCTTCCAACCGCTTATAACCAGTAGTACACACGTAGATCAATTTTTATTTTTTTTAACAAAATATTACCTTGAGGGTATTTGGAGAGAATTAGGTCTTTACAAAATACACTTTTAACCGTAAATTCTCTCCTAAATACCGTCCAATACTTACATCCATAGAATCTTCTGTCCGGATTCATTTTTTAATATGATGTACAAACCGTGAAATGAAACCACAATGACACTTAATATTGCGCTCGAAACTCATTGATTTATACGAATTTCTTGAAGATATCACTCTTCCTTTCCTTGCAGTGAGTATGCACTCAAAAGAATTTAGGCTTTTAGATGTTTTGATTTGGAGATCTTTGTTCCTTTTCTCCCTAATTCTCTCAAGCCTCATGCCTAGATTTGATCGACTAGGATTTTGATTTGGGAGAGAATTTACAGTTAATCTTGTACTTTATCCATCAAGACTTAATTCCCTCTAAATACCCCCACATCAGTATTTCGCTTAAAAAAGAAAGAAAAAATGAATTCACGTGTGTATTACCGGTTGTATGACTGATTATAGGCGGTTGGAGGACGAAAACCATAATTTTTGGTAATTTAAAGGACAAAAATAAAAATTCAAAATTTAAGAGGACGAAACATAATTTTTGGTAAGTTAAAGGACGAAAACAAAAATTCAAAACTTAAAAGAACGAAAACCAAAATCAACGAAACTTATAACTAAGACAAAAATGTGAATTTTCCCTGAATAAAAATATTTCTTTCTGTCTAAAAATGCAGGTTTCAAAAATCATGGACATACGAAATCGGGAAACCAGTTTTTTCGGGAAATAAAAGGAAAAAATTGTAAAGATCGGTGAACCGAACCGGAGGCTAAACCCGTAAATTAAAATTCATTAAACTCACACCTAAAACCCAACCCCCACCCACCCACCCCGGCGCCCCCAACCTCACCCTTTCCCGAAAGTCTGCTTCAGTAGATGTGTCGTCGTCACCCCCTCCCCTCCCACCCCCACATCTTCTTAATTCAAACTCTAATTGCAAAAAGGGTTTTACGATTTTGCTGGAGTTTGCTGCATTAATTTTGTAGGTAAGTTATTGGTATTCATTGTTTTAGTGTAGTTGATCACTCACTTTTCGTCCCCGCGGTTATGGTTATGCTTTTTATTACTTCCTGACTGAGCTACTATGTTTATTTCTGGGGTTTGTGCTGAATGCTTTTGGGTTTTTCTGTTACATGTATGCCTATGGTTGATGAAATGCTTTGATTTCCTTCAATAATTATCAAGGGGTTTGGTGCTTGGATTAGGAGACACGAAAACTGAGTATAAATTGTCTTAATGTTTTGACTGCCCGTGCGCTGAAATAGCCGCTCCTTAATGCATCTTTTTCCCATTTGTTTATTAATTTTGGGTGTTTTGGTCTAAATGAATTCAGTCCTTTTGGCTAAAGGAAACAATGAAATGAACCAGCAGAGTACATGTTAATGCAGAACCTTTTCTCAGTTTCTCTTTGTTTTTGGCTCATTACATTGCTTTTAACGATAGAACTCGATTTTTATTTCAGGAAATCTTGGATATATGAGTGAGAGAACTTGGAATGGTTGGTTGGTTTCGTGCATGTACTTCATCAATTTTACCAAGGACTAGGCTTTTTGCTCCGATTAGCCCATCATCCCATTATATTGCTTCATTGGAGACAAGTTTCCAACATCCGGGTGCTAGAACAGCGAATCTTGAATTATTGACTACGTTTCAGTTTTGTAGTTATTCATCAAAAAAGTCAGGTGGAAGCAAGCGAAAGCGTGATCCTAAACCAGTAATGAAGGACGACAAAGAAGCCTTTTTTGTGGTGCGTAAGGGTGATCTGTTGGGTGTTTACAAAAGCTTAAGTGATTGTCAAGCTCAAGTTGGAACCTCGGTAATGACGTGGTTCTCTAAATTTTGATTTGAATCGTGTATTTTACAAGAATTGTTGCGTGATTCACAGATTTGTGAGTCCCTCATCTGATCTTTTGTATGTTATTGTTCTTTACATTGCTATTCCTCTTTGTTTTGCCTTTCCTGTAATGATATGTCACAATCATGCTTCCCGCCTATGCAACTGGTAAGGTATCTAAATTGAGTTTGAACTGCAATCCTGTTTGTTTACTTGGTAAACAATCCTTAACGCCAAAACTTTTTACAATGAACTGCATATACCCAGTTGATATACTTGAATCTTATATGTTTCATCTTGCAAAATTCATTTTTTGTGATTCTGCATGAAATGTTTAAATTGTTCTATGAATATTTTCTGAAAACAATCCTTTTTTCAAATAGTTGACACCCTATTTTGCTATCAAAAGTAACCATCGTCTCTGGGAAATCTCCTTGTGTTGATATAAATCAAGTAAACCAAATGTCTTTCCTCAATTGAAATTAATTTTTATTTTCACACATTCTTTAAGAAATTATTTTCAAACTTTTTTGTGGAGGTTTAGAAGAGCATAAGAAAAATAAATTCTAGTAATTCTTTATTATCTTCATGGAAGACTTTACTTTCACATTTATCCAGATATTGCAAGTCTTACCTTAAATATCTTATTGGTATCTCTTGTACCCCATCATCATCTTTGAGAATGTAAACCAAAATTCTTTCCTCAAATGAATTTGCCAATTGAAATTAATTTTTATTTTCACACATTCTTTAAGAAATTTTTTTCAAACTTTCTTGTGGAGGTTTAGAAGAGCATAAGAAAAACAAATTCAAGTAAAGCATTATTATCTTCATGGAAGACTTTACTTTCACGTATATCCAGATATTGAAAGTCTGTCCTTACAGATCTTATTGTTATCTCTTGTAAGTTGTAACCCATAATCATCTTTGAGCTGCTTCTCTGTCACTCTGGGAGTGTCTATGTAAATCCACCGCATATCAAATTCAAAAGGAAATAGCTCTTATCTTGAAAACATGTTGCCTTTATACTAATAGGCATTAGCTACAGTTCTCATGGGGGTCCAATGTTTCTTTCTTTTTTGCTATCTCTTGGAAACTGATCAAACCACTTTCCTGTTCTCTTATTTTCTGTGCAGATATGTGATCCTCCTGCCAGCGTGTACAAAGGGTATGCCATGCCCAAAGATACTGAGAAGTATCTCATGACCTGTGGCCTGAAGAATGCTCTTTACTCTATTAGGGCTTCTGATCTTACTGAAGAGCTTTTTGGCAGTCTTGCACCCTGCCCTTTTCAGGTCAGGTGATCAATATTTCTTTCTATAATTTTCTTATTTGGTACTACACTTCCTCCATCAATCAAAAACGAATTATTAAAGATTTAAAGGTCTTTGTGGGATGATCATTTGATTTTCTTGATAATATGTGGAGGTTTTTACATTCTTATGGTGCTTTGATTATGTCTGTCAACACAGTCCTGACATTTTTTGATAGCATTCAAGTTAGGTCTTATTATTATTATGATAGTCAGGTCCATTAGGGGCCTTTTAATTTATATTTTTTAATAAAGAGAACGTGGGCTTTATTACTTGTGTCATGTGTGCTAAGTCAGAGTTAAGTTTTGTATCTTATTTATATTGTGTTGTTTTATTGGTTAGGGCATCCAGGGGGATCATAGAATTTGGGAACGACAACTGCTGCTTTTCCAGGATTTAATCCTGTTAAAAAACTATAGTTTATATTTTTATTGTTTTCTTGTTTCTCGACCCTTTTACGCCATAATTTTTAACGTAGCCATTCTTTCAGAAAGTTTATTGGAGCAAATAAATTACTATGTACTACTTGATAAAAAGAGACATCCCTAGTTAGTTTAGTGTTTTACATGTAAATGAACCTTTTGTGCACCCACTTATTTATGTTGCTAGACCCTTTAAGAAAACATGCTCTTCTACTTGTGCAAATAGTATATTAAATTGAGTAGTGAAATTATAAATGCCAAAGTCGATGCTAGTTAAGACTCCTAATGGCGGAAACTATATCTTGTTAGTGCTATCTTTTTTTTTTTTTACTTGCCAGTAAATTATTGTACAATTACAAGCTATTACATGATTAACGAGCATCTATTTCTTCATACTGCAGCCTCCTTCTTCTTCTAGAGGTGAAACATCTACTGAGCCTGTGACAAAGAAGAGGCCACAGGAAGCTCTGTGGTCAGAATATGGGGTAAGTTAGATCTTAATGCGCCTCTCAATATCTGTCAGCAAGTCCAATCTCCGTTGAATGAAAAAAGAGACAATTATGGGAGGGGAGAGGAGAGTTTGCAATTATCTTAAGAAACTGATTTTAGGACTTAATGTGTACATAGCATCTTTGCATGTTGCGTAAGTTATGCTGCATTAGTTTGCTTACTATTATTTGATAATTTATCCAATAGGATATGTTTGGATAAATAAATTGTGCACCGTGTTTATCTACACTTTATATTTTGCAGGAGGCTGTTGGACCCATGTTGACTGCAAATGATGCCTTAGCAAAGCATTTCAAGTTAGAACCTCATAGGGTTGACCAGAGCCAATCTGTTTGTGTGAGTGGACAAAGTGTTTTCTTCTCTTTTTACTTTGGTAATAAAAGTGTCTATAGTTAATGTTATCCTAAAATATTACATAATTCATTTTTTGTTATAAATTCGTGGTACAATAACTTGAAAATTCATGGAAAAAGATATTTGTAATTAATAATTCGGTCTTATCTTCTAAGACGGTGATACTTTTAATGCTAAGCAGCGATCTTGTACTCTTGAGTTTGATGGTGCTTCAAAAGGGAATCCTGGACAAGCAGGAGCAGGAGCTATACTGCGATCTGATGATGGAAGTTTGGTAAGTAAAATGCTTCTTCATGAGGTTGAATTTCTTTTTTTTTTTTCTCAGGTTTTGACATTAAGTCTGATATTGTACATATGTTCAGATTTGTAGGCTGCGTGAAGGCTTGGGCATTGCAACCAATAATTATGCTGAATATCGTGGCTTTATATTAGGGTTGAAATATGCACTTGGAAAAGGTTTTACGAGTGTTCGTGTTCGAGGTGACTCCAAACTTGTTTGTATGCAGGTATATCCCCTTTACGTTAATTCATTATTTTTATAACACTTTTGCCTGTTATATTCTAACTACTTTTGTGTTCTGTATAATGTTATATGAAATAATGTGAAGAACCTTTAAGATGAAAATTAATGGCTACTATTGCCAAATAGTGGGAATTATTTTGTTTGAAGGCTGGACTATCTTTTCAAGCTCTAAACCATTTTATGACCTTGATGTGCATAAAAATCTTTAACTACTTTTTAAACTCCAGGAAAACCATTGAATGGAACTGAAACTATAAAAACTTGTATTCCCTCTATCCCAGGTCTTCTTTCATACTAGTGGATGGCACATTTTTTAAGACAAATGAGAGTATATGAGTATGGAGTTAAATAATAAAATAAAGAAATGTATTTTATTGACTTTAGTGAGTGTAGATTATTTTCTTTTTAGGAGTGTGAAAGTAGTTGTGGGACGTCTAAATAAATAAAGTGTGAAAGTAGTTATGGGACAGAGGGAATACTAATTAATTTGTGTGAAGTAAAAAGTATTTTATATGTGATTATTGTCTTGGCTAATTTTTCCAATGTCACACTACAATGAATTTACTTCATAATTCCAATGGAGCAACCTTTCGACTTATTGAAATTTCTCTCAGTTTCTGGGGTTGGCCCACTGTGTCTGAGTTTCTGCTACAGGTTAGAAAGACTTTAGAACAAAACTACAGTTGAATTCAGAAGCACATATTTTTCAGTTCTTTTTGTTCTGCTTTCTCATTGCTAATTGTATCGTGTTGCATTTTATTCTAGTTCGTATTCGATTTTTGTTGCATTAGCACCAAATACTTATATACTTTTGTGACTATTACAATTTCTGCGTAACGCGTATCGGCTTTGCAGTTTATGAGCGACTGACAGTTACTTTAAAGTAGGATATTGTAATATTTGTAATATGTCGTATATTTCTCTAAACCGGATACAGCTTACTGGTACACGCTTAACAAATAGTTTGAAACCTTAGCAGAGTGTGCCTTATATTTGTATATTGTTACCATTTTTTAAACTCAGTTTTCCGTGAATATGATGGTTTTCTCCCTTCATTTATGTTGACAGATACAGGGATTGTGGAAAGTTAAAAACCAAAATATCTCCAACTTGTACGAGGAGGCAAAGAAACTGAAAGACAGATTTGTGTCGTTCCAAATTATTCATATCCTAAGGGTAAGATTATAAGTCTTGGCTACTCTTAATTAAACTAGTCATTACATTCTTATCACCAACCACATTATTTTGAAAATGACATTTTAATTTGATGCAATATAAGGACTTGAATGCTGAAGCTGATGCTCTGGCTAATTTGGCCGTTGATCTTGCTGGTAAAGACTACGTCTCTTACTGTTATAATTCCTATTCTTAGCTGCTAAAGCCACACCAACTGATTCATTCAAATCCCTACGTAATTGCAGACGGGCAGGTTCAGGAGGAGATCGATAAATAGCTTCCAAGAATCTTCTCGGCTCTTCTTCGTCGAGGTCTTCAATTCTACGTGTTGATTGTATTCTTCGAACTGTAATTCAACAGCTACTAACGCCAGCTCGTTAAAAGATTTTTCTGTGAAATTTCATACTTTCATTATCTTTTTATTGGTTTGCTGCTTCTGGGATTTATGCTGTTGCAATTTTGAAGAGTTAATTTGTTCATTGGGGTGTAAAGTAGCAGAGACAAGCTAGTTGGCTGTTAGTTGACATTGATGTGCAAGATAGAAAACAGGGCATGTGACTGGGAGGGAATTATCCGAATGAATGCATGTCGTGTAAGAACAAAGGTAGCCGCGTTTACCATGCTACTGCAATTTAGGTTTCTATATCGAATTCACCATGTTTATGTTGTCACGGCTATACATAAATCCCTCTCTTAATAAATAGCCATGACCTAGGATACTATTTGAATGGATTAAGTTTTATACGTGCATTATGTAATTTAAATGTATTTTTAAAAGTTACTCCTATTATTATTAAAAAGTCACCTCTAAAAAAAATAATGGAGATTTTGTGCATTATTTTATCAATTCAATTGTTCTATGCACTTAATGAAACATATATAGAGAAACACATGCATAATTTTATCAAAATTTCTAGTACATGAGGTGAGGATCTTATGTGATGTGATCCCATTTCAAGATTTCGGCTACTTTGTTAGGTAACAGTTCGAAATTTTGATTAATTGGACCTGCAAAAAACATATCGATTATGTTATCAGAGAGTTTTTATTTTTATTTTTTATTATAGGTAAATGTCAGTTGTTAGTAGTTAGAAGTTAGTTCATCAAGTCCTCAAACACTCTAAGATTTATCTCCAAATCAACCTTATATTTCCCATCTCTCAATTTTTTCCTAGAGGAAATCAAACTCGGGTCACTCATTAAGGCGTGGAGTCACAACTTTTTTTTTAAATTTTTTTTTTTACTTATGATAATTTATTCTGGATAGGATTGAGTCTCTATTTATGAATTTTTTGCTGAGTTGACCTATATCATTTTACATTTAATGAATACAAGTGGATTTTTTGTGGTTATTTTTTTTTCAACATAAGAAGATTTTATGTATGTAATAAAATATAGAAGAATTTTGTGTATATTAATATTATATAAAATAAATAAAGCTTGTAATTTTTTAATAAGTATTACTCCCTCCGTCCCGGTATAAGTTGTTTGTTGCTTTTGGGCAAGGTAAAAATAAAAAAATATAAGTGATGTGATGAAAAAAGTGAAAAAAGTATAATTGATGTGATGGAGAAAAGAGAAAAAGTAATGAAAATAGTATAAAAAGTATTAAAAATAATAAAAAAAAAGTGAATAGTAGATTTAAAAAAAGGTAAAAAAGTAAATGAGCAACATATAGTGGACTGATGAAAATGATAAAATGAACAACTTATAGTGGAACGGATGGAGTATAAAATTAGAAATTTTTTATTGCACATAATACATATATGTTTCTTGTCTTTGTCTGCTCATATTAAATACTCCATCCGTTCCGCTATAAGTTGCTCGTTGTTTTTTGGCACACGAATTAAGATAAAAGTGAAAAAGTATAAATGATGTGATGGAAAAAGTCAAAAGTATAAGTAATGTGAAGGAAAAAATAAAAAAGTATAAGTGATGTGATGGAGAAAAATAAAAAAGTAATAAAAATAATATAAAAAGTATTAAAAATAATAAAGAAGTGAATAATATTTAAAAAAAAAAAAACAATGAACAACATATAATGGAACAGACATGAACAAATTAGAGGGACGGAGGGAGGGAGTAATTCAATTTATATTAGTTCAAATATTTTTGTTGACGTTTAGTTGTATGCAAGGGATATGATACACCACTATGAAAAAGATCTATGACATATTAAATGCACCTCACATGGCATGTTCTTTGTGAGAAGGAATCGACGCGAATTTCACCATGTTGACCACATTTAATAGGACATGAATTTTAAGGTGTAAATCGTGATCAATGGTCACGATTACACTGCATATTTGCTGGAACAGAAAAACATGAGCTAGGTTTACAATTTTGAGCTGAAATTGTGACTGCTATTCATGATTTTACTAAACAAGGATATAACTTTCAAATTTATCATATTTACATAAATAAAAATAAAAATAACAATATCTAAATAAATAAAAAAACCTATTATATATTGGTTATGCCTTTTACCCTATGAAAGTAATCTAACAAAAAAAAAAAAAAAATGTTCACGCCCAAAAAAGTTCAACTAAGATGTTATGGCAATAAAGCCCAGCCCATTAACATTAGGGCATAAATGATATAAAGCCCACATTCATAAGTATAATGTAGAGCCTACTTTTCTCTAACGCCTAAAACCTAAAACCCTGCCTCTCGGTCGGCGACCCGCCACCACCACCTGCTTTATTCAGCTGTCGTCACCGCTATCTTGCCGAAGGCGTTCGCCGGGTAAATAATTTTGTGCTTTCTGTTATTTCAGTCGTTCCTTTTTTTTTTCCCCTCGTGGTGTTTTTGTATCTGCTTGATTTGGTGTTGAAATACAGTAATTTGTAGTAACGATGCTTATTTGGTGTGTTTTCTTCTATTTTTGTTTGTTTATGTAATCGCAACATTATCAAAGTTTGGTTGTAATGGTTTGTAACCCAAGATTCGTTTACTTATAGCAATAGGTGTTGGAATTTTCTCGTGATTTGTTATCTGCTTCCTTCTGTAATAATTTATGTTGTTTAAGATTGTGAATATACTTTTATGATTGTTCTACATGAATGTTTTATATGATTTAGGAGGTCTCATATGTAAATGGCACACGTTGCCCTTACACAATATTTAAGATTATTTACACAAAAAAGTGTGAGTTGATTATCCTTATATACTGAAAATTTTACATTGTTATCTATTTTCAGACTTTTTAAATGTAATCAATCTTCACTCTACCGCATAAACTCTATATGATTTTATTAAGATTCGACATGAATGTTTTAGAGCTACCTTTTTTTTCTCTGAGCCCCAGATTGGATTTCATGTGAATACTTTTAGGCTCAATTTTTGTATTAGCTTAACTAAAAATTCAAAGAAAATAGTGTTTGTTTATTCTTCTTTTAGTTTTATACGCAATTATCCATATGTTTTGATGAGGAAGTGGTAATGTCTAAATATTTATCTAGTTGCTGAGTGTAGGTATTTCTATTTAATCCATTGCCATGTTCTTTAATTGTTATGTTTGCTTATATACCTGCTTACCTGGCTATGTAGTGAAGACAGAGAATAAGACATGGTGCAGTACAATTTCAAGAGGATTACTGTTGTGCCAACAGGAAAAGAGTTTATTGACATTATACTTTCTCGTACACAACGTCGTACACCCACTCAAGTTCACAAGGGATATGCCATTTCACGTCTTAGGCAGTTTTATATGCGCAAGGTGAAGTTCACTCAATCAAACTTTCACGACAAGCTCACGACCATTATTGAAGAGTTCCCCAGGCTCGATGGTATCCACCCTTTCTATGGTGACTTGCTCCATGTTCTTTACAACAAAGATCATTACAAGCTTGCTCTCGGCCAGATTAATACTGCTAGAAACCTGATTGGAAAGATTGCAAAGGACTATGTCAAATTATTGAAGTATGGTGATTCTTTATATCGTTGCAAGTCACTGAAGGTTGCTGCCCTTGGACGTATGTGTACAGTAATCAAACGAATTAGCCCCAGTTTAGCCTATCTTGAACAGATCAGGCAACACATGGCAAGGTTGCCTTCAATTGATCCGAATACCCGAACTATCTTGATCTGTGGGTACCCCAATGTAGGAAAGAGTTCATTCATCAACAAAATTACAAGAGCTGATGTTGATGTACAACCTTATGCTTTCACCACAAAGTCATTGTTTGTTGGTCATACAGACTATAAGTATTTGAGGTATCAAGTCATTGACACTCCTGGGATTTTGGATAGGCCATTTGAGGATCGTAACATCATTGAGATGTGCAGCATTACAGCTCTTGCCCATTTGAGAGCTGCAGTGTTGTTTTTCCTTGATGTCTCTGGTTCTTGTGGATATAGTATTGCACAACAGGCAGCTCTTTTCCACAGCATCAAGTCATTATTTATGAACAAACCGCTCATCATTGTTTGCAATAAGACTGATTTGCAGCCGTTGGATGGGATCTCAGAAGATGATATGAAGCTGGTCATGGAGATGAAGGATGAAGCAATGAAAACTGTTATGGGTCAAGGAGGTGAACCAACAGATGATAATTCTGTGCTGTTGACAATGAGCACTTTAACTGAGGAGGGTGTGATCGCTGTGAAGAATGCTGCTTGTGACAGATTATTGGATCAAAGGGTGGAAATGAAAATGAAGACAAAAAAGCTCAATGATTGTCTGAACCGCTTCCATGTTGCAATGCCTAAGCCACGTGATCAGAAAGAAAGACCCCCTTGCATACCTCAGGCTGTTTTGGAAGCCAAAGCTAAGACTGCTGAGGAAACCACAGAGAAAGAAAAGAGGAAGCTGGAGAGAGATCTGGAAAACGAGAATGGTGGTGCAGGTGTATATTCTGCTAGCTTGAAAAAACTCTATATTTTAGCAAATGATGAGTGGAAAGGAGATGATATTCCTGAAATTCTTGATGGACACAATGTGGCCGACTTCATTGACCCTGATATATTAACAAGGCTTGAGGAATTGGAGAGAGAAGAAAGCGTTCTCCAGGGTCTGGAGGGAGATGATGATTTTGAGATGGATGGTGCTGAACTGACCCCTGAACAACAAGCTATACTGGCAGAGATCAGGAAGAAGAAAAATCTGCTAATTCAAGAACATAGAATGAAAAAGAGCACTGCTGAGAGCCGGCCTGTTATTCCTAGAAAATTTGATAAAGACCGGCGATTTACATCACAGAGAATGGGGAGACAGTTGGGGTCTCTAGGAATTGACCCCTCTAAGGCCATTGACCGTGCCCGTAGCAAATCAAGGGGCCGCAAGAGAGACAGAAGTGAAACTGGTGTTGATTCTATGGAAGTGGATGGAGACCAGCCAAATAAGAAGCTGAGATTGGTGTCAAGGTCAAGGTCAAGACCACCACCTGGTGAACATATACCAGGAGAGGGCTTGAAGGACACTGCTCAGAAGAAGAAGGCTATTGACATGGCTAAACGTTCAAGTAAGAAGAGGAACAAGGATGCACGCAAAGGAGAATCTGACAGAGTCATTCCTTCTCTCAAACCGAAGCACTTGTTCTCTGGGAAGCGGGGAAGTGGGAAAACACAGAGGCGTTAGTGCAATCAAGGTAATATATATTGGCTTAATTAATATTGCTGTTTTTTTTTTTTCTGGCTCGTCTATTTCACAATTCATATACAATACAATCATGGGGTTGTGCTAGGATCTGTATTTCTGGGATTTCTTTGTAGTTTATGTGTTATTTCAGTAATTGCATGTTATCATTATGGTTTCATTTGTTTTGCAGAGGAAATTTATCTGTAATATTACTGGCATTTGGATCACCATACTATGGAAAAGCTGTTTCAAGACTGCAGTTCTTTTTGGTTACTTTGATGATTTCTTGGTATTAGGTATTTTTTTGTTTTAACGTGTTTTTGTACCCCTTGAAATTATTTTGGTTTGGTTGCGTTCTCCCCACAGATAATTTATGATGATGGATAATTAAAGTTTTTGTGGAATTTAATAATTATATCACATATAGTAATATATATATATATAGAGAGAGAGAGAGAGAGAGAGAGATTACGGAATTTGATGTAATATAATCTTTAATAGATAATAATAGTGCATATACATATGATGCAGCTGGCCGAGCTGATGGGTTTTAGTACAGCCTCTCAGTAAGTAAAAACAGCTGCTATATTCAACATTAATGGCACACACAACCAGCTCTTGCCTTCTTTAGTTGTAGTCGCAAGATAGAGACTGCCGTACATTCCTTTTTTATATATTCTCCTTTTCTCCGAAATCCACTATATATCTGTATATTATCGTCTGTCAATCAACATTTAAATATGTATAAAATAAAAAATGATCATATGTTCTCATTAGTTGGCACTAATTTATGTTCACCATTATACATGCCGACTCCACATAATTGACATAAGTAGGGATACTGAACATTATTTGCTTCACACACGATGCACTGAACTTAGCAGTGCTTGTTTAACTTTCTTCAAAAGTAATAAAAATAAAAAATTTATTTTTTTCTTTGCCTTAATATATGTTGTGGTCCAATTTATAAAAAAATTGTTGAAAAGGGGAATTGTGGTATTGAAATTGTTTTTATATATCAAACGTCCCTTTAGTTTCAGGGTGATTTAGATCCCAAGGTACAATTTCAACTATTAATTATATACTGACTTCTTCATTTTCATAGACAATTCTTATTGGACCTTTTAAAATCAGGAATTATATTATTCCTTTTGTCCCTCTATAAGTTGTCCATATATTTTGAGCACAACTATTAAGAAGTGTATAAACATATTAATATAGTATATGTGATGTGATGGAGAAAAGAGAAAAAATAGTGTGAATAGCGTGAAAAATATTAAATATAATAATAAAAATGTGAATAGTAGTTTTCTAATAAAGTAAAAAGAATAAATGTGCAATATATAGTGGAATGGACGAAAATAGCCCTGCCGAGTACGCACCTGCAGTAGACTAATAATTTGGTGGAAGGCAAACCACAACTTTTGATTCTGTGGAGGAGGGAGTAATATTTATGAATTCAAATGTAGAAGGTTTCAATATATATACTTTGGGGTGTTAAAGTATCTCCTCGTCACGGCGAGGTGCTCATGTATCCTGTTAAAATATTTAAAAATTGTATAATTTTATTTATAATATATAGCCATTCTTTATAATTATGTTGATAAAATTGTTATTTTCTCTTTTTCTTTACGTTTGTTTGATATGTATTAATAAGTTATAACTGTCGATTGTTTGATTACTATATTATTCATATATTAGTTAATTGAGAAAAATACAAAATAGTTTATAAAATTGATATTAATTACAAATTGGTTTTGTGTAGGAAAAAAAATGTGTTTTTGTGCAGAAAATAAATATGCTTTTGTGAAAATATTATGAACTAATTTATAAATATAGATCAATTTTTTGACTCAATATGTAAACCACCCTAGTTAATTTTGCAATTTAATTCACATTTCACACTTTATGAAAAAAAAAAAGGTAATGTTAGATATTTGAATACGTGTTGAATGCGTTGCTCAATTTTTAAGCTTTACCTATGTCAATAAACGGTGCAGTTGATTTATTACTCCATCTTTAAATTTGTTTTGTTTAAGAAAGATTATTATTTATTATTATATAGTGGACCACATATTAATTTTTGTATAAAATAATGAAAGTGATATTTGTTTATTAATATATGAAATTATGTTATTTTTTATGGAATGAGAAACTTATTGTGAAACATAAAAAAAAAAAAAAGAAATTTATAATGGAAAAGAGGGAGTAAAAACTAAAAATTAGGTAATAATGTCTTATCGGTAACGCTATTTGTGGTCAATAATATTAAACACCAGTTAACTTTATTTTGCTATTTCATTGGTAAAAGGTAGTTTTCATATTAACATAATGTGGAGCAAATATTAAAAATATTGATATACCGTACAATACATATCATACTAAAAAATATTGAATTTATAAAAAAATTTGGTACTATTTTAAAATTTTCAGTATACCGGTATACCAAAATATCGAAATATTTTCGGTATACCGACTTATACCAAAAATATTTTGATATCTCAATATACCGATATACACTATTTTGGTAATTTAGTATTATAATTCAATATTAAATTTATTTTTATTTAATTAAAATTATACTTCAAATATTTCGGTATGGGTGGTATACCGACATAGTCGGTATTTCGATATATATCGAAATATCGATACGGTATGTAGTATGCATTTTTTGTATTCTGAAATTTCGGTATTCCGAAAAATTCGGTACAGTATAAATATGCAAAAATGCATACAATTTTTTTGATACGGTATGATATGTCACCCCTTTACATGAGAGCAGTGTTTTCATAACCGGACCGGTGACCAAACCGGACAAGGCACCGGTTCACGGTTCAACAGGTCCAACCGGTTGGATCGGCGGTTCAACCGTTAAAATAATTTATACCTATTTTTTAGTATTTTATATGTTAAATAAAATAAATATCCATTTGTAAAATTAAATAAAAATAATAGAGTCATAAAATAACAATACAAAATACAAAAGAGACAAAATAACTCAATCAAAATAGATTTTCTTTAATATCTTCTTAGTTCTTCAACAGTTGAGATTTTTTTTCTCTGAAAAATAGGTTTTTGGGTTTTGGTTTCATTAGGATTAAGAAGATAAATAAAAATATAAATTTTTTTTTTAAAAAAGACCGGTTTAACCGGTTCTGACCGGTTTTGAGCGGGTTTGACCGGTTTTGACCGGTTCAACCGTAAAAACGGTTTTTTGGGTGTAACCGGACAGGTTCCCGGTTCAACCGGTTGAACCGGCCGGTTCGGTCCGGTTCTAAAAACAGTGCATGAGAGTTGAGACTTGGATAATATTTATTCTTTGTTTTTGTCTAATTTTTTTTTTAGGATAGAAATATACGAGTTTTACTTATTATTATAGGCCTCATAAATTTGTATTTTCATTTATTAATTTAGCAACGTCTCTGTTCAAAATCTACAAGAAATTTATGTGAAGAAACTGTTATAATATTGGAAATAATATATTATATAGTATATGGACATAATATTTATATTATAGTCCAGTGGGCTTTAGGCCCACAAGACTTAGATACTAGTGTTAGATATTCTTTATATATTGTATCTTCCTTTGTATTGAATACATACTTCCATGTTGTAAACGACAGTTCATATTATTATATCTCCTGGCTTGGTCGCCCCCACACGTAGTCACTCCGTGACGAACTGGGTCATCAAACTCCGTGTCATTTACTTTTATGCTTGCGCTTTTCTCTCGATTACAACACGTTATCAGCACTAGTCTCTACGAGCAATAAGGATTTACGAGAGGATTGCTCAAGCTGTTTTCTGGAGCAAATCGTATTTCGGATCAATTTTATAAATTGCTGAAACCGTAAGTTTCGTAATTTAATATTTAATCTGATAATTATATTAAATCCATGATTTCCTGCAGATTATGTTTTCATGTATATGCTAATCTGTTATTCATGCTTAATTTTCTGGTCTCTGGATATAACATCATGATTTATGCCATATATGATTATACTTGTATATATGCCCAAATTCCTGTCTCATATTTATGTTGCTTATACAATATATTGAAAAGGCATATTCATGTTTTGATAATTACGGTGATGTTTTTATGATATATATTGGCTGCACTGTATGAGATACGATTTATGATCACATATGTCCATGTATATACACTCTGATGCATTACATGATTTTTCGTATGCATAAATATATTCATTTCATACACAAATATGTATCTATGTTTTCCATGTGTATATCTCTATATTCTGACTACGTGAAGAGTATTTCTTTTATATTCCATATGTTTGTACATGAACTCAACATAACAAAACCAGAAATCAAAATCATCGTCTTCGATGATCCTACATCAAAAACACCATTTCGAAACCCATCTGATACCAACATTTATCAGACCCAATTTTTTTTAAAACCCCCAAAATCTGGAATTTTTATTTGGGCATTCTTTCAATCGATTTTGTAACGAATCGAAAAATTCCTATACTCTGAAAACAAAAACGAATTGATTCAATCGATTCCCTATACTCTGTTTCGAAAACAAGAAATCGAAATACCAGTTTCAGAGACCAAATCGACAATCAGAAATTGTCCAAATCGCCCAAAACGAAATCGAGCCCTACCTGTGTATAAGCCGCACGACTTTCGATTCCGCGACTCCGTCGGCACCTGAAGCGGCCTTGACGGACGGCGATGCGTGGCCCCGCCTTACACGGCGCAACGACGGTGGGCCGCGAGCCTCGAGCCGCGACGGAATCACGCTGACGGCGCCTGACCTGCGCACTGCAACTCTCGCTGCCGATTCATCGCCTGAAGCGATGACGACAGCCGCGAGCAGGCGACTCCGCGACATTGATTTTCCGATCACAGCCGCGCCACTGAAACGGCGACGCGTGAAACGGGCGACGGCGGCGGCCACTGAGGCGGCCAGACGATTGGCGGCGGCGGCGCGATAACGGCAGCCTTGGAAACGATGAACCACGACAGCGGAAAAACCGGCGCCAACTTCGCGTTGAAAATCCGCCATTTCTTCTCTCAAATCAGATTGATCATGTCTCTGTTGGAAGAAGTCGTGTGTGCGCTATCTAAGGAATTATGAAAATAGAAACCCTAATGTTTTTGTCACGGGCCTTTTAACTCCATGGGCCTCAGTTTATACTGATTTGGGCCCTGGGCCTCTGCCCTCTTGTTTTATGAATTGGGCCAATCCTTTTTAGTTGGGTCTCTAATAATTAAATCTGAAACCCAATATCTTATTCAAATAAGCCTATGTCTTATTAATCCCAAATGGGCCGAACCCCTATTAATAAAAAAATTAATTAAATATTTACTTGGGCCATTTTTTTTTATTGATCGGGCATTTTATTTAGTTGATCCTAAATTAATTTGGATCCTAACAATTATTTTTGGGCCCGAAGTCCCATTAATAAAATTCATAATGGTATTATGAAGCCCAAATCTTCAAATTTTTTTAGGTCTTATCCAATAATTATTTTTGGGTTCAAGTCCCATTAATAAATGTCTCATAAAAGTCATACACCTAAAAATATCAATACCTCCTATAATTAATTATTAATTTTTGTCTTAGCTTTTTTATTGAGCCTTAATTATTAAATGCTACAAACAAATAATTTTAATAAATTTCCATTAATTAATTTTTGTAGCAAAAATATGTCAAACATCACTAAATGTGAATTCGATTAATTGACACTTGATTGCCATAACTATTTGACATGGGCTCTCAACGTTGAAACCCATCTTGTCTCTAAAGACCTTACCGACACAACTAGACAACCATCTAAATCCACAACTGCCCAAAAGGCACAAGCTCTAATCTTCTTAAGACATCATCTTCACAAAGATCTTAAGAACGAATACCTCACTGAAAAAGATCCATTGACGTTGTGGAAATCCCTCCAGGATCGATTCCAACAACAACAAAATGTGATCCTCCCCGAAACCAGACATGAATGGATAACACTTCGTTTTCCAAAACTTCAAGTCTGTGACGGAGTACAAATCCGCCCTACATCGCATAGTTTCGCAGCTCAAGCTGTGCGGTGAACCGATCCCTGATGATCAGTTGATCGAGAAAATTCTTTCCACATTCCATGCTAGTAATGTTGTACTCCAGCAGCAGTACAGGACCAAATAGTATCAATCACACTCCGACCCCATTTCTGCACTTTTCGTTGCAGAAAAACACAACCAATTGTTGATGAAACATCACAATACTAGACCGGTTGGCTCACAAGCTGTGCCTGAAGCACATGCTACTCGGAGGAACTATAAAGGCCGTACACATGGAAAAGGAAATGAGGCGAGTGGGGGACGCGGATCGACCCAAAATCGAGGCAGTGGTAGGGGAAGAGGTAGAGGTCGCAACAATGCACAATCTAGTGCAACTGATAATAATGCACCTCAAGATAAACCATCGAGCTCACGTGCACAGAACAAACAAGTCTGTCACAAGTGTGGATGCGACGACCATTGGTCTCGCTTGTGTCATACACCAAAACATTTGGTGGAGGCGTATCAACGTATGCTAAAAGATAAAAATGGGAAGGCTCATCACGGTGAAACACACCACACCGACCTGCCCAAAGCAGGCTTTGTCATAGACAAATGATGACCTCTTGGGTGCACATATGACTATTGACTACAAAATTTAATACGTTTTTTATAAAGTAGGACCTAAATGATCCCTTGTGCGGCTGATCAATCAGTGTCTGTAATCTTTTGGCTCTCTTTAGCATTCCTCATATCTAAACGTATCCAAACATACACTTAAGTGCTTATGGAGATTAATGTGTTGTGCTTAGTAGGTAGTGCTACTACACATACTATCTTAAAAGATAGACAATTTTTCCAAACATTAACTGAAAAGAAAGGAAGTGTCACTACTATTTCCGATGACGACATACAAATCGTTGGCTCCGGAAGAGCCTCGATCATTCTACCTATGGGTACCGAATTAATAATCGAGAATGCTTTATTGTTTCCACAATCAAAGCGTACCCTCCTCAGTTTCAAAGACATTCGACAGAATGGCTATCACATTGAAATAAATACTGAGGACAATAGTGAATATCTGTTGATGACTCACTATTTGAATTGTCGTAAACACATCGTCGAAAAACTTCCATCTTTCTCGTCTGGTTTGTATTACACATACATCAGACCCTCAAATCTCCATATAGCTCTTAATATAAAATTTAATGATCCAAATTCTTTCAAACTATGGCATGAGCGGTTAGACATCCAGAACAATCCATGATGAGTCGGATTCTATGTAATTCATCTGGCCATAACATAACACACAACAGAATCTCTTCTGTTAATGAATACATATGTGATGCTTGCACAATGGGTAAGCTAATAATTCGTCCTTCTAGTAGTAAAGTAAAAATTGAATCTCCTAAATTCCTTGAGCGGATTCAAGGAGATATTTGTGGACCGATACACCCAGCATCTGGACCATTTCAGTACTTTATGGTCCTAATAGATGCATCCACTTGGTGGACTTATGTCACCATGCTATCCACTCGCAATACTACTTTTGCAAAGCTTATTGCTCAGATTATCATGTTGATATCACAATTCCCAGATCATCCAATCAAATCCATACGTATGGATAATGCCGGTGAATTCACCTCTAAGGCATTAGATGATTTTTGCATGGCACTAGGAATCAAAGTGGAGAATTCGGTCCCTCATGTTCATACTCACAATGGTCTAGCTGAATCATTAATTAGACGTCTTAAATTAATCGCTAGATCACTACTACAAAAAACGAACTTACCTGTTTCATGTTGGGGGCATGCTATTTTACATGCATCATCACTAATCCAATTCCGACCAACTGCATATCATGAATATTCCCCTATTCAACTCGTGCGTGGAAATGAACCTAACATTTCCCATCTGCGTACATTCGATTGTGCAGTGTATGTTCCAATACCACCACCTAAGCGAACATCTATGGGCCCACAAAGGAAACTCGGTATTTACATCGATTTTGTATCTCCCACAATACTTAAATACCTCGAGCCTTTAACTAGGGATCAGTTTACAGCCCGTTTCGCTGACTGCACATTCGATGAAGATCTATTTCCGGTCTTAGGGGGAGAGAAAAATACCACAATTAATAAATGCCGTGAAATTACGTGGAACACAAAAGATCTTCAATTCTTAGACCCACGCACAAATCAAACTTGAACCAGAAGTTCAAAAGAAAATAAACTTGCAATAATCAGCAAGTAATCTGCCAGATGCATTATCAAATGCATTACTGATTATAAATGAAGTGGCTGTGAATAATTGAGGTTCCAATGAAATCAAATAACATTGATGCCCCTGTACGCCAGAAGCGTAATGAACCTCCTTACACAAAACCATGGTATATTAATGTTAATAATATATTCAGTCACTCTTGAAATCTCCTGAAGAGATTCGTCCTGAAGACGAGAAATCCTAGTAAAAAGCACGTGCACATAGCAATCAAAATACTAGGATTGCGGAACACCCAGATCAATAAATACCTTTGGGAAATGATAAAGATCGGGTTTACATAAATCTTAAAATAAATAAACACAGGAGACAAACATATCACTGTTGTCGACAACATATTCGTACCCATAGTTGCTCTTTCTAAAATCTGGTACCAGTATCTAAATTCAGTGCTCGAAGCACTTTGATTAGATGCAATAGAAAGAAGCAAATATGGAAGAGCTAGACTCGCAAAATAAACTATTTTGTTCTATCGTACATACCCCCTAAACATTTTATCCCTGAAGGATATAAATGGGTATTAATACGAAACAAAATGAAGTTGAGAGATACAAAGCGAGATTAACAGCTTAAGGGTTTTTCGCAGTGACCCATTATTGAGTTTGATGTGATCAAACAAATTCTCCTGTTGTTAGTATTATAAAGTTCTGCCATATATCCCTGGCAGTTAAACGCAGTTAATGGACGTAGTTACCGCATACTTATACGGATCATTAGATTATGACATCTATATGAAAATCCCTGATGGATTAACTATTCCTCAAATGAGGAATAACGAACATCGTAGTATGTTCAGCATTAAATTACAACGCTCGTTATATGGCTTAAAACAGTCAGGTCGTATGTGGTATAATCGACTAAGCGAATTCCTCCTGAAGAAGGAATACGTAAATAACGAGGCTTTTCCTTGTGTCTTTATTAAGAAATCCCTTAATAGTTTTTGCATCATCTCGGTGTATGTGGATGATCTAAACATTATCGGAACAAGGAAAGAGATTGAAGAAGCAAGTTCAATCTTAAAAACTGAATTTGAAATGAAAACTTTGGGTGAAACCAAGTTCTGTCTCGGTCTGCAGATCGAGCATTTCCCTGAATGAATACTGATACACCAATCAGCTTACCTAAAGAAAGTGTTGGAGAGATTCCACATGGATAAATCTCATCCTGTAAGCACTCCAATGGCTATCCGTTCCCTCTATTTGGAAAAGGACTCATTTAGACCTAAAGAAGATACCGAAGAGCTATTGGGACCTGAAGTTCCATATCTAAGTGCAATTGGTGCACTGCTCTATCTTGCAAACTGCACTAGGCCCGATATTGCCTTTGCAGTCAATCTACTTGCAAGGTTCAGTGCCTCTCCTACGAGGAGACATTGGAATGGTGTGAAACATATCTTAAGATATCTTCAAGGTTCACAAGATCTTGGTCTTTTCTATCAAAGAAACCAAGATAAAACACTTATAGGTTATGCTGATGCTGGTTGTCTATTTGATCCCCATAATGCGAAATCGCAAACTAGTTATGTTTTCCTCTGTGGTGGTACAACCATTTCATGGAGATCTGTCAAACAAACTTCGGTGACCACTTCGTCAAACCACTCAGAGATCATAGCTCTATACGAAACTGCACGAGAATGTGTGTGGTTAAAGTCCCTTGTAAAACACATTCACGATTCGTGTGGTATCCCTTCTGTTGACTTAAGCCCCTCAATTATCTATGAAGATAATGTTGCATGTATTGCACAAATGAGCAACGGCTATGTCAAAGGGAACTTGACGAAACATATATCCCCAAAATTCTTTTATCCTTACGAACTCCAGAAGAGTGGTGAGATCACGATAAAACAAGTACGCTCAAGTGACAATCTAGCTGATTTGTTCACTAAATCACTTCCCACTTCGATTTTCAAAAAGTACGTATATGGGATCGGGATGCGTCGACTTGGAAGGTTGTTATCTTTAGGGGGAGTATCAAATACTAAACAATCATAATAATGGATCCTTAAGATTGTTTATAATACTCCACTGGATGACTCTTGTATTCTTCCTTGTCATATTATGTCCAAGGGGGAGTGTTATAATATATTGGAAATAATATACTATATAATATATGGACATAATATTTATATTATAGTCCAGTGGGCTTTAGGCCCACAAGACTTAGATGCTAGGGTTAGATATTCTTTATATATTGTATCTTCCCTTTGTATTCGATACATACTTCCATGTTGTAAACGGCAGTTCATATTATTATATCTCCTGGCTTGGTCGCCCCCAGACGTAGTCACTCCGTGACGAACTGGGTCATCAAACTCCGTGTCATTTACTTTTATGTTTGCGCTTTTCTCTCGATTACAACAGAAACAAAGAGAATGTGGGTCATGACTAGGAGCAAACCTGGGTTTTTCCCATTCTAGAATAATTTTTACACTTGAAGTGACACAAAATAAAATTAAAAGAATATGTGAATGTAATAAAATAAAAAATATATTATTAATTTTAAGATTGTAAATTATTATTTTTATTGTGTCAAAGTAGAGTTGGGACCGGTGTAATTTATAGATTTTAAAGAGGCACGACGTTGCCTCTACATAATTATTGTTTGGAAATCGGTAGTCCATTGGTCATTTATATTTTTGCTTACCACTTGCCAACTCTTTCATAAACTATGGTTTTGCGATTTTTTTGGCTAAATAAACTAATCTTTTATATTTTCCACCACTAATATTTGAGATAAAGTGGTATTTTTAAAGTTATTTTAGAATACACTAAGCTTCATTTGGGTGGATGAATTTGAAAATGAATAGATTTTTAAAACAAATACATGTAAGAAGGCATTATTTCAAATCACGAATGGTAAAGAGATGGAAGAGAAGGAAAAAAATAGAGGAAAGAGAGATAGAGATGAAATGACAGAAATGAGAAATTTCACAAATGACATGGTTTTGATGAGGATTTAGAATTCCTCAATTTTGAACATAAACGCAAATCTAAGTATTTGTAAATTCATCTAACTTACTTGGAAAGAGTGGTTATTTGTACAAATAATCACTATCTCCATGGATTTATAAATACTTAGATTTGAATTTGTGTTTAAAACGGAGGAATTATAAATCCCCTTCAAAATCATGTCATTTTGGAAATTTCTCATTCCTATCTCTTTCCATCTCTATTTCTCCTTACTTTTTCCCTTCTCTCATCTTTATAATTCTTAATTTGAAACATATGATCTTACATGTATTTTTTTTTTAAATGCACCTTCCAAATGGAGCCTAGTTTCATTGTTGTTTTATATTCTTAGCTCGATTGTTAAAAAAAAAAAAAAGTTTCGCATTTAATGATGGATGTTGAGTAAAAATACTGCTAATTTTTTTTTATAAAAGGACGATTTTCTTAATTATAACTGTAAGAAAAGAATAATGAATAAAATTAATAGGTAAATAAGCAAGATCATGCTTAATTTAACTTCATTTCATTTCATGATGACTCGTCTCATGCCCCTCATGATGGATTTTGTCGTGAAAGAATGCAAAAGTTGGTATCGAAAATTATAACAAGAAAAAATTAGCTTTTTAAATAAATGTTGTCACATATTAATTTTTAAAATCAGCCAACCACATGGTTATATAATAAACAAGCTTGACTAATATACACAACATTATTTTCATATTGGTCCAAAAAATATTATATTTATAAATTAATTCATAATATTTGTATAAAAATATAATTTTTTTAATACATATAATTTTTTTTTTCTGCACAGAATTAATTTGTAATTAGTACGAATTTTGTGAAACATTTTATTTATTTCATTTTTACTTTTACTCTTATGAGTCTTAATTTTAAATAATCGTATTTTTATTATTTTGATCTTTACACGTTAATGAAGAGTAGAATTTAATAGACACTGCGAAGAAAAAAATATGTATTAATTCAAGAATTAAATATTGTATCCACTACATAAGTGACTAGTGAGAAAAACCATTCCTGTCAAAAAAAAAAAGTCAGGGAAATCACAATAAAATAAAATCACAAGGTAAATTTTTAAACTGAAAATGCAGGATTATAAATAAAAGAAATAAAATAATAATGAGCTAAATAAGGCAGCACGTTATACATAAGGTGAATAAATAATCCGTAAAAAAATCTTTTATAAAAAAATAAATAATGCATAAAAGTAAAAAATGTTTTTCCCTTTTCCACGATCCCTAACCGCCTTGGAGGTTAAGAAACTTGATAGCATAATATATTTGTACGATCGCGCAGATCATTTTAAATTAGTCGGTGGAGAAATGACGTCGGCGCTTGGCCGGAGATTTGGGACTGCGCGATCTGTATTTTCGGTGCCTTTGATTTGGCGTCGCAATTTGTCATCGCGTCCACGGGGTTCTGTTAATAAATGCGCAACTGCGGCGCCTGAGATATTGGTAGTCAATGAGGTTGATGCTCTTCCGCCTAAGATTGAGATGCCACGGTTTCACCTTCTGCGGCGTGTGGTCGTATACGACGGAGTTTGCCACCTCTGCCATTCCGGTAGGTTTTCTCTTTTGTTCTAAGTGATTTATTGTGTGTTCTTATTGATTTTGTTTGCTAACTATAGTGTTCTTCGCGATTTTCATTGTTAACATGATAAAATCTGGTGCGCTTGAGATTGTTTTTCTGCTTCAGATTGTTGATGCAACGCATTTTTTGTGAGCGAGGGTTGTATTCCTAAACTGGGAACAATAATATGAATCAACGGATTAATGGTGAGACGTAGGTGATGTCTCGTTGAGTTGTGTTAATTTCTGACAGCTTGGTGAGATGATGGAATGTGCTTAGCTTTCGAGGGAATAGGAAGAGCAATCATTAATGCAAGTTTGGTTTTACCGAGATTAAGTTTTGTTCACGCAATCTCTTTGAAATTGTGTTCCTGGAAACTTTTAGATTTTGCTTTTCTGGTCACCTCAACTTGGAGCAGCCACCTTCTGTAAATGTATATTTACACAATCCCCTGCATCTATTGGTTGGTCCCTGCTGCTATGTTTTCTATTATGTTTTAGTACATTCGGGATAATTGCTGTTAGAAATTTTAAAGGTTTGTTTGAAGATGAAAGGAAAAGTAAAAACTTACCAAGATATCAACCTTTTTTTACAACTATGGTATCTCCAATCAGTGGCTGGATGTTTTTTTATTGTTGCTTTTATCTTGCTTGGGCGTTCTAGATAAGAAACCGTAAGGTTTTGTGAATCATTTCGGTTTTGCAGGGGTGAAACGGATCATTAAGGCGGACAAAGATAGGAAGATAAAGTTCTGCTGCGTGCAGTCAAAAGCTGCTGAGCCTTACATGAATATATGTGGAGTGGAGCGAAAAGATGTTCTTCGTCGCTTCCTGTTTGTTGAGAGCCCTGGTTCATACCACCAAGGCTCTGCTGGTAATTTCTTTCTCGTATTCCTATTCGTAGTTCATCTTTCAACAATTTGGCTAATGGTGATTGTTTCCATGCTACTATTCTTCAGCTGCTTTGAGAGTTTTATCATATTTTCCCCTGCCTATTTCTGCATTGAGTGCTCTGATATATGTTCCAGCTCCTCTGAGGGATGCTGCTTATGATTACGTGGCAAAAAGACGATATGACTGGTTCGGGAAAGATGATGATTGTTTAGTTCTCAAGGAATTGGAGTTGCTTGAGCGTTTCGTTGATGGGGAAGAACTACTAGAGCGCATTCGATTTAAACAACTATGAGAATGCTCTTGCGTTTTTTTGACCTAGAAAAAAAAAAGATTAGGTAGACTTGCAAGATGCTTGCTTCGTCAAGCATAACATGTACAGAGCTTCTTTACCTTTTAGCATTATATAAGTCAGTAGGAAGAGTATTACGGGATTAACACTTGGAATGTCCACTTTCCTGCATATATTGTATTGCAGTTGATTCAATGCTTAATTTCCTTTGTTGTATGTTGTTGGGCTATTCACTTTCCTAGTGGGCAAGAAAACTCTATGGAAAGGTGTTGGTTTAATTCGATGATTTTAAGAAGTAGTTAGAACAGAGGTATGGGGTAAAGAAATTAATGGACAATCTTGGTCCTATGGAAAATACTAGTGAAAGCTAGAATTCGAATCGAAAAGGTAGGGCTAAAAACATTCATAGTTAGAGCGGTTGTGACAATTCTAGTTATAGTAATGTCGATCAAAGGCATTCGAAATTTCATCTCTAAATGGAAACAGTTATTCTATCTATTTTGATATGTTGTATTGCAGTTAATTTTAATGCTTAATTTCCTTGATTGTATATGTTGTTGGGCTATTCCTCTATAGTTGGGTAAGCCCATTTTCTAGAATGAAATAGAGTTGCTTGAGTTATATTTAAATATCATCCAATCTTGGATATGGTGATGTATTAAATGTTTGTAGAACAATTGCCTCAAATAAGTAACGATGATTGAGAATGTTATTCTAAATGAGTTTTTTATAATTCCACATAAAAAAAAAAAAAAAATTTGGTTTTTATATTATTTGCCTATCTAACTCCAAATCAAACTTAGGTCCTGAACTAATCATAATGAAATAGATTAAACTATGTCTTTTGTCTGGGTATTCTATCACAGCAGCCTGTTAAATTGAGTGCAAACATAATTTGACTAATTCCAAATCTCCTAATACAGCCTCTTACATATTTTAAACACCACAAAACTTGTTATCGTACATTGGGGAACAAAATCTCATAATGTAATGGACTCATTTTCTATTATCATTTCTAGTTGGTAGTCCACTCTTTCCAGTCATTGTCGACGTGAGCTTGAGCCCATTTAATGGCTGCTCGGGCAGCCTGAGGTCCTCCTGGCAAGCCTCTCTCGTTTATTGTATCAGCCATATCGATGAAAGGAAGCACCAATAGTGTTCCTGGACCACCATACTCCGTATGCAAGAAGGTATTGAATATCTGTTTTAAGTTTAAAAGTTATATATATATGATCAATATACTTCACATAAATCATTATAATCAATAGTATAGACAATATAACATCAGACATTATGAATTTCCGATGTGTTCATCTAACGTCATACGTAATAATGAATCATATTCATTTTATGTTAATAAGTTAATGTTTTCTGCCCCTTTATAATATCTAGTAAGGCCCGTTCATTTTTTTCTCTATTATTATATGTCTACTGCTTAATGATCTTCCAAAAGTTCAAATGTCTGTGGCTAGAAAATAATATTGTCAATGAAGTCAACATACAAACACCTTATATTGTAATTGTAAAGAAATCGATTACTAATAAGTTCTTCAAACCTAGAAAAATCACCAAAAGTAACACATTGTCTCCGTGAAAGTTGCACAGAAAGATTTAATGCTACAATGAAGATAAGGTAACAGTGAACTTCTTCAGAATTCAATCATCATTCATGTAGATTGTAGAATATATGTTTCACTTGATAGATAGTAGTAATTGTATTCACGTTTACAAGTGTATCTTTTTGGTTGTTGGTTTCACTTCATTTTCTGCAAACTGATTCTTTCGAATGTGAAAATAACATTATTCTTCCATAAACTACTTCTCTCTTTCTGCTATGATTTTATTCAGATTTGCAGAATTCCTCAATTCATCCAATACTATCCAGACATGGAAATACATTCCAACAATATCTCAAAACAACCACAAGATAGTTCAGTTATCGACAACTACAAACTTTCAAGAAATCTAAAGAGCTTTACACAAGCATGAATAATCATACGTTCATTAATCATTAGAGTAACAAGAATGACTAACAATCATGAATCAATATTCTAATTATCAACCAAAGCATCTTCGTCCACTTATAATTAAATCAATAATCAACCCACACTCTACACTGAAATCTAGCAAAGATTAACGAAAAAATGGGGAAAAGCGAAAAAGCAGTGTATAACCGTTATAAAAGAAGCAGGGACGGAGTACCTCTGTGCAGATTCCGACAACTTCATCGACAGTCTCTCCAAACATGTCTTTCTTGGATAACTTGTTAGACAGATGAGTTTCAAACTTCTCAGTCTCCTAAACACAAGAACCAAAATCACTTTAAAAAAAACGATAATAAATTGTTAGGTTGAGTAAAGCTAATTGTATATGCAGAATGATAATACTCACAGAATCAGCAAATTCAGGAATTGGGTCGGGGAATTTGTACTCTTTCTCAGCAGCTCTGCAAATAAAGTTGGAATTTCTTCTCTTCAAAACCAGCGATGAAGCAGGGGTTTTAGTTGTTCCATTTTTAGATGAGGATGAATGAATGGATACTAATTCTGATGATGATGAATGAGAAGAATTTAGAAATGAGGGTGTGATTGATAGAACCCAAGCCATTATCTAACTCCTGCTTTTTCTCAGCACTCTATGCCCAACTGCTGTAGGGTTTTTCTCTTCCAAAGACAATTTTGAGATTATTTATATTTTTTAAGAAAATAATTTAATTTATCAAAGTGGCAAACAACTAGTATAACATAAATGCTAAAATAATTAAATAAATAGCGTGAGTCCTCTCTCAATTTTTAGTAGAAAATATTCTATTTAAAACTATTCTCATAAAAATATTTTGAAAGAAATAAATATCGTATGCATTAGGTCAGGTGTATGAGGCACCTTAACTAGATTTTTGTACAGAGTTATTTATTTTCATTGAATAATTATAGTTGTTTATATTTAATAATTATAATTATTTAATTGATATTATCCAAAAATATGCATGAATTGTACGAGGTACTTTATTTACAATTCCACTCCTCATTTAACTTTTTAAATCCACCTTTGAGTAAGACATTTAAATTAATGAATTTCAATTCTACAAGTTTAATTTTCTAAATCTACCTTACTTATTTTAATAAGACAGTTAAATTAATGAATTTCAAATATACTTAATTTTAATCCTATTCAAATTGGGAGAGAATTTCAAATTTAAAATAATTATGTCATTTAAAATCCATTAATTCTTAAATTTATTACTTTTTAAATCTCTTTTATTTCAAATAATTTTATCCAAACACAACCTTCATATATTTTTATCATATTGCATGATTTAATTTGAAAAAATAAAATTTCATCATGCTTCGAATTGATACATTAAACAATATATTGAGCTTTGAAATGAGAATTTTTTTTTTGAATCCTCATGTATATTTGATTTAAAGGATAAAATTTATCCAGTCAAAATATGCATATTTTTACCGTATAGATAATTTTATCCTTTAAACCAAACATATATGAGTATCTACAAATTAAATATTGATATGAACTTCATCACCTAAATTTCTATGTCAAGTTTGATTTGAATAACCATATAAACTGTCCAAATAAATATGGCAACAGGGAAAAGGACCAAAACATAACAGAAAACTGAGATGAATAGCTGCACAGTGATGAACCAAGATCTCGGCAAAGCTTGGCACATACTATAAACACTCAATGGAATACCAAAAAAGATATCTATTTACATATATATATGCATGCAAAAGGGTTAGTCTCTCAGTATTTACATCTTGGAAACAAAAATAAGATACAGCACCCAAGTTTCGTCTTCGACCATAGATTAGAGTCGCGCCTCTTACATTCTGCAGTAAATATAGAACATGTGAATGATTCAGCATGTTCCATAGACAGACAGTCTCACAAATTCCTCTGATTAGGGTCGAGCCATGGGAATCCCAGGAAATCAAATACTTGTTTCTCTGTTGCAAACTTCAAACTAGCACTGCCTTTGCTACGCTGCAACACTTACTAATATCAGAACAATGTACAGGAAAGAAATCATGATGTACACGTACAAACGACAGGTGAGCTAGCTCATACCCGTTTGCCACCTGAACCATGAGTCGCAGGAAACAGTCCCGTGTCGTCAAGTCTGAATCCCTTTGATTCTGCTAACAATCTCAGTCTGTACAACAAACAAAAGAAACGAGGAAAATAAATATTATTCTGCATCTACATTTGCATTCGTCCATGAGAAATGGTCTTCTGAAGATGTTCTACAAAAGTATTTATCAAACAATAGACCACTAACAAACTCTAGGAAGTGTAGAAAATAAACATCACATCTGAAAATACATAAATAGTTTCTTCAGCATAATTTTATGTGATACCTGGTGAATTTTTCTACATGGACATTCTTCTCCAGAAACTCATAGTTCTCTATAGGGTATAATTATTGAACCTTCAAATCTCAGAATTTCAACTGATATTTTTATCAGACTGAGTTGACCAGAATCTATTTCATAGTTTAAATTTTTTTTATTGTTGCTATTTCATATCCATAAAGTATTTACACAATTTACATAGTTCCATACTATGTCTTTTTTTTTTTCTTTAAATATTTTCTAATTCTAGTGATATTATTTCCCACTTAAACTAGCGCCGAAGGCTTTTATTAAAATTACATTTACTACACACTGTGACATTTTAATTCCCAAAATAAAAAAAAATCCTGTTTCTGCAGCTGAAGGAAATGTTGAATGGGCACACCTCCTGTTCAGTACGTCATTCCCTGTCCATGCTATTAATCCAAATGCATAAATATCCCTCGGGTAAACCTACAGAAAAGGTTAAGAGTTAATCAGTGGGAAAGTACTCCATGATTATTGGATGCTTTTTCAGTAATGTATTGACACAAGAATGATTAACAGTGTATTTCACATGCATTAATGTTCTCAGTTTTACAAGCCATTTGCATGATGTTGAAGAAAACAAAGATCCGTGAACAAATAATTCTCAGGATAAAATAAAATTGACTCAATCAGATGCAAATCATGGAGAAATTTTGACAGGGAAGGGGGCACATTGTATTTTCGACTCTTCAGATGTACTTTAGTTGTTAAAATTTCACACGATAAGGCATTATAAGTAATCCATTACACAATGAAGAGTAAAAAAACATGAGGACTTCTTTCAAGAAACTCTGCATCAATTAAGAGTCAAACCCAAGGCTTAGCATTCAGGAGACATATTAAGTAACATTAATGAAACAAGTAGGATCAGTTCCAATTCAGCAAAAAGCAAATTTTATGTTAATCACTTATATCTAATTTGTGACACCCTTTAATCTTTTGTCGCAGAGCCACAATGTGTTGAAAGCAAAATTATAATGATATCTTTTTTTAGTTTTGAGCCAGACTAGAAAATACTCACAAACCTTAAAATCTATCCGATGTCGCAACTCTCGACCAGGATATGTGCATAGACCAAAATATGTGTCCACTCCAGAGTCAGTACCCTGTTGATTAAGTCAAATGACTAAACAAGTTAACCGAAAGCGTGCCATTTTAAATTTAGTAAAATAAAGGAGAAGAGAAACACTTGATAGGCTAATGGAGCAGACTTAATGACACATTAATAAACCAAAAGCATTAACCATCTATGAGAATTAGATCTGAAGGACACCTCTGTGATCTGTAGAAAATAATCCTAATCTGATACTTACTTAATTACACTACTTATAGTGGACAAAGAGATTACCTCCTCACTGTGAACACTGAAGACAAGGTCCTCCCTCAAGAAGTTTATATCTTTGAGTCGTTTCACAAACTTTGGGAGAAAGCCAATATGACTGGATATAAAAAGAGCTAGTCATCTTCATGGAGAAAAGCTTAGCTTAGAAAACTAAGAATAATGGTTTGTTTGAGATTACTTGTTAGAGAAGCAAACACAAACAATTAAAAGAACATACTATGTATGGAGATATTCGATAGAAAATTCTTCCTACTTTTTCTTCCCCAACTTCTTTCATGAAAGACAGAATTTGAGCAACTAAACCAATTATATGCAATGCTATGGGACTGGAGGCAAACAATTACCAGGTAATTATATGTGATAATAAAGAGATGAATATCACAAAAGTGGGCATAAAAAATTAGATACCAACTAATTTGAAATTATTACAAGAGGAGCTATGCCATCAAAAAACAATTAATGACTAGCAGAGATAAGTTAAACTAGTTTCATGTGAAAAACAATGGTGGAAAAAAGAATTGTGTTTATTACAAAAAGAAAAAAAGAAATCTCTAAGCCATTTCAGTAATATTACAGCTAAAATATAGTACCTTTTTCCATCAGGGTGTGTAATCACAATGTCCATATCCCCACAAGAAGCCTTTCCACGTCTGTATGATCCTCCACAAAGAATCTCTGCCTGTAGAGAAAAGATGAGAAAGAGGAATTCTTATGTTGACATGTGCACTTATTCCATGAGTGACCTATGTCAGTATGATAGCAAACTAAACTCGATAGTTGTTGCTATCAGTGATTTTGAGTTTAAACGATACACATATTGTATTATATGTACAAAGAAAATTTATATATATATATATATATATACATATATTAATACAAAAATAAATAACTTTTAAAAAAGTTAAAATAGAATATTCCAAGTACTAAGATATTTAAATATTTACAATAACACCAAATTTGAAAACTACTATAACTTAAAAATATAAATATACATGTACATATTTGATATTAATTTTTTTTTTTTAAATTATACTCCTTACATCTTGAAATATTCTTCACACAATTTTCACAAATTCTAGAAAAGTGTGAAAGACAATTCTGGGATGGAGTAATAATTATATAGTTCAAAATTACAAGTTTATACTACCTCTGTCCACAAAAAATACGCTCAGATATATGCACGTGGTTTAATGCAATATGTCGGAAGATATAATGGGATATTGTGAGGTCCGATTTGAATAAAGAGAATATTTTTGGAAAGTACATATGACATACTTTTCAAAGATATTCTCTTTATTCAAATCGGACCTGACAATATCCCGTAATATCTTCCGACATATTGCATTAAACCACTTGTAAATATCTGAGCGTAATTTTCGTGGACGGATGGAGTATGAGTTATTAAAATATTAAGAAACAAATATACTTTTTTATATTTAAAAAAATATAGTTATGTATATATATATATATATATATATATATATTTAATTGTTATAAATAAATAATTTAATTTATCAGTATAATTCATACTTTTATCTTTTAGAGAGAACATATACTCCCTCCGTCTTTCTATAAGTTGCTCATGTTGTCATTTTTGTCCGTCTTTCTATAAGTTGCTCATTGTTTTTTTACCTTTTTTGGAAACTACTATTCACTTCTTTATTATTATTTTCAATACTTTTTACACTATTTTCATTACTTTTTCACTTTTCTCCATCACATCACTCATATTTTTTCACTTTTTCTATCACATCACTTATACTTTTTCACTTTTTCCATCACATCACTTATACTTTTTCACTTTTACCTTAATTCGTATGCCCAAAAGCAACGAGCAACTTATAGAAATACGGAGGGAGTATTATTTATGTATTTAGTTTTATATTTTAATATTTTTTAAAAAAAAATTATTTTTTAAGGTTAAAAATATAATTAAATATTTTCATTAAAAAATATATAATAATTATTATTATTTGTGTTTGAATGTATTTAAATTTTAATTATAGTATTTATAAAATTAATTACTATTTTTTAATTTATTTATTATGTTTATAAGCATTAAATGATGTAGATGTTTACTAGGACATTGATTGTGTATTTATATGTACTCACCAACTTTCGGGCAAAGGGCAAATTGCCCAAAGTTTGAATTAAAAAAAAAAGCAAAGTTAGTAATTTATTTTGCCAAAATCCAAAAATTAAGATTAAATTGCAATTTATTAAAAGGTGCTTTTTTAATATATGCAATTATACCTTTACAAAAAAAGAAACTTAAAATTTTGAGCTTGGAATATTAAAACAGCTGATGAGTTTCTCACCCCAGGCAAAATTTCTCCTCCGACTTTCTGCAAAAGACTTTCCGTTTCCTGAACCTGCAATTATTTTGAAGTGTCGATATGGCGAAAGGAAACAGAAACATATCTCACAGTTAGTTAAGGTTTTTCAGAAACTACTTTAAAGGCATTGGGGCTGACCTCATGGCGTGGAATTCTAGTCTTGATGTCATCAAAGTATTTTAAGCCTAACCTCTGGGAATTTGTTAATGATTCCTCATTTCGCAAATCCTCGAGGGTCCTGTGTCCTTTCTCGTAAAGTTTCATTGCAGTAGCAGGTCCAATGCCCCATACTTCTCCAAATAAACTGATTGCGTGTACCTAAAAAGTGACAGAGTATAATGCCCTTAGTGTAAGAATATAAACTGAAGAGCACTATCATTAGCATAAAAGTTTTGGAACCTCTATCGCCACAAATTTCAAAAGAGAAAAATTTTAGTATCAAGGAACACATACAAGACCTTTTCATCCTTCTCGAAGTGCTCCAACTTAGAAAGCTTTCCAGTGTTCACTATTTCCTGAATCTGCAATTACACATTAAAAGGATCACCAACTAATGGCATTGAAAAAAAAAAGATAGCAATTTTCTCTCAAGGAAAACAGAAATCTGAATAAGGATGTAAAACTTGATAGCACTTTCTTACATGATCCTGCAATGACTTTCCAATCCCAGGTAGATGTTTGACCTGGTCCACACTTTCAATTTTGAAAGGCAATTTTTCAATAACTGGAATAGCCTTATAATAACTAAACGACCTACGATCATCACCTAGGGCTGTCACCAGATACAGAAAAAAAAATAAAAATTCAAGATACATAATTTCCAAGTAAAAGTAACAAGGACTGTAAACCTCTGTAGATGTCGATAAGCTTTCCAAAGATCTGAGTTATATTCTTGTTCATATCAGGAGGGCTATAAAGAAGTGATGTATCAGATGAGGACACCTGTTTACAGATGAAGCAATCATTTTATAATTGACCAAAATTTGCACATTTCATTAAAACAGTTTTTTTTAATGCATTCCATTTATTTCGTACAAATCACACGAGAGAAGATATGAACTTACAGCTGTATCACTGAAATCCGGACCCGTGACTTCTCGGCTTAAAGAGCTTGAAGAGTGAGGCGAGCCCTTAGGAGTTTCCAATTTTGAGGAATACTCTTGGGTACCTACTGAAAGTTTATCCATTTCTTCAGACCCAGCTGTTTTGGACTCCTCAGGAGACATCTTAATTTTCTTTGGAGGGTTCTGATCTTCATTATTTAAATGATCATTGGTATGATTCAGATGGTTCTCATCAGCAACTTTGCTTATGTAATTTCCTGAAGAGTCCATATGTATGGCGTACGAATCTTCAGGCACTTTATCTCCTGATCTCAAGCTGTCCTCTATCCACTGGTAGTTCAGAACTTTCTATACAAGTCCATATCGAAATCAATTTAGATAATTACACGTTAAAATCCCAAGTCTAACCACATGATACTTTAGACAGCCAACTGTCAGCAGCAAAACATATTGGAGCTCTACAAATTTACAATTAGTATATGAATTATCACAAGTAAGTTTTAAAGAAGAAGGCATAGAATACTCTACTAAGCAACGTATATTATTAGAAAATTGCAACTGAATCACTTTTCATACCCTAAGTTAAGCAAGTATTGCTATGCAAACAGCTTCACCACTGCGCAGCCACTTGGTTCATTAGTCTATGCTACATTAAATAACATGCATTAAACAAATTGTTTACAAGCCCAGAAAGATCAAAGAAACCTAATTAAAAGGTCACCATTCGAATAGCCTAATAAACAGCGCCTAATAGCATAATCACTGTCGTAAGGCATAATCGAGGTATAATAAATTTTAGCAATAAATTGCACACTTACTCCTTTGAATCGCTTCAAGCTTTGAGGGTCCAATTTTTTCAGTAGCGAATTTAAATCCGCTGCAAAAATGTGCGTAACATTTTTGGAGTAACTATCCTCAATTTTAGCCCCCATCTGCACTAGCTTCTGCTTCCAAATCTAGAAATAACAAATATTAACTTAAAAATCTTATCAGAATGATTATTTTTTTTTTAAATAAAATCCCCGAGCAGAAAGAAAACGGAAAACCTGGAGGCGATGTGCTTGAACGGTGGTTTCAACAAAGAAGACGCTCATTCGAGAGAACATTCCATTAGGATCAGACGGTGGAGATTTGTTCTTGGCCTTTGGCGCCATTTTTTCTTGCGGTCGCTTCTTCTGGAAGCCGTTGCCGGAAGAACGAGGAGGAATTTCAATTTGCAGAAAAGAGATGGGCAAAAAATAATTATTGAAAAATGCGAGAATATTAGGCCCAATTCTAATGTTAGGCCCAATTACAATATTAGGCCTGGAAAACTAATTTTTAAAAGAAATCTCATATGAGAAGCTAAAACCCAGAAAAAACCTGTCATCCATTCTCACTCGTTGAGAAAATGTTTATGCAGCGTTCGATTTCAGTACTGAATACCTGCAAGAATTCGTTAAATACGCCCAGGTTTTTCTGGGTTCCTGCAAGCAACTCCTCCCTAGTATCACAATCGACGTTGTCTTTCCCCAGTCTCTGCAAGTTGCGCTCACTCAAGGTCGACAAACTCCGAGCTTTCGCAACAAAAGCCGCCGCCGCCGCTGAAAATGGAAGCGAGGGCGACACCTTTTTGGCTGAAGAAAGCGTTTCCTGGGATTCTATTGGGATTTCAGATTCCATCTCGCGCGCTCTCTCTAAAATTGGGCTGCATAGACCGTCTTTAGTCCAGGTTATTGGATATTTATTTTAATTTACTTCAGTGTTTGTTTCTTCAATGATTAGTCTCAGATTTTTCTTTCTGAAAACCTGTGGTTTTCACTTGGTAAGCGTTGGAAAGGAAATGTTCTGTTCGTCGTGGATATCGGAAATTGGTCTAATTCAGAAATTATGGAACTCCCTGCTTAAAATTCACTGCGGTTTTGAACTAAATTCTCTGCTATGTAGGTAATATTTTTCCTCGATACGTCCTGTTATAGTGAATTAAATCATTGGCGTTCTGAGACTTTAAGGCTTGAATTTTTATTTTTTTCAAGATAGTTAGATTTTTTTTTTTCTTAATGTGGTACTTTGCTTCATGCCCCTTATACAATAATATGCATTCATAGTAATTTCATCTCTATGTGGTGTAGAGGATAAAAAAAAAGAAGAACATATATTAGCTTAATTATGAGGGTAGGTTGAAACTTTGTTTTCACATTCTTATGTCCGTACTCAGTAGTACAGATAATGGTAACTTAGTTTAACTCTGTTTTACATCACTTCATTTCTTTCTGATTCTCGTTGTTATGGAACGAACATTAGTACGTATCTAATGATGAAATCTTGATATTGAATTTCCATGAAATGCGATGCCCATTCTGTTTCCTCTATATTTCTACTTAAGAGGCAATAGTTCGTCATTGCCATAAAGGGAACTTACATATGAATTACAATTCAGGCTGCCTGTATACCAGCCATTCTTTCCGGAACTGATGTGGTGATTGCAGCAGAGACAGGGAGTGGCAAAACACATGGATACTTAGTTCCTATCATCCACAGGTTATGCAGAACATTGAATGTGTCGGAAAGGGCTTTGGATGATCATAAACTGAATGATCATCAACATGTTTCTCTTGTTTTATGCCCAAATGTAATGCTGTGTGAGCAAGTTGTTCAAATGGCTAACTCCCTCTGTGATGATTCCGGGAAGCCACTTCTCAAAACTGCTGCCATTTGTGGCCGTCAGGTATGAACGGGTTCTTTTCATCATTAGCACTACAAGTTTTTGGTGTCAAACTTCTCACAGATCACCATGTTGACCACAGGGATTATCAGTGAGACGACCTGATATACTAGTATCGACACCAGTTGCACTACTGAACTACTTTTATGCAATCGACCCAGAGAAACACAGACGTTCTGAATTTATACGTAGTGTTAAATATGTGGTAATCTTCAGTTTTATATACCAAGTAAATATGAGTTAGAATTTGGCTTTGATTTAATTTTCTATCTTTTTAGGTATTTGACGAAGCAGACCTCCTGCTTAATGGGAGTTTTCAGAACCAAATAATACGCCTTATAAATATGCTTCGTTTTGATGAGAAACAGCTATCTAGATTGAGAAGTGCAACTGTTGGGGCTGAGGATGCTTCCTCTATTTCCATGAAAACTTCTGAAACAGAAGAGGATTTAGAAGCCTCTTCTGTATCAGAATATGATTTAGAAGACGAAATCAATCTGGAGGAGGCTGAAGAAGAAGAAGATGATCATGATGATGATGGCAGTTCTCTTAAGGACTCTTTGACTGAATCTGGGAATAGAAATCAGAGAGACTGGAGGAGAGTGAGAAAAATATACGATCGAAGTAAGCAGTACATTTTTGTTGCAGCCACCCTTCCTCTGAATGGGAAGAGAACGGCTGGGGGAACATTGAAACGCTTGTTTCCAGATGCCAACTGGGTTAGTGGGAACTATCTCCATCAACATAATCCAAGGTTCCGCAAGTTATTTGTTCTTACCTTAAGTCAATTTGGTTATTTTCTGTTTCTTTTTCCAGTTATGGACACATTAATTTGTTGATAGTTTTATTTACTAATTAAATTCATTAGTTATACTTTGGATTTTGCAATCACAAAAAACACAGCTAATCTGAGTTGCCAATTCTCCTGGGACAGAGGGGTTATTAAATTTAGGAGATGGTAACTGGATTTTTCTTGCTGATTTTTGTTTTTATGGTTATAACAAGGAAGCCCTAGATGAGGTGAAGGATAAGGTCAAGTTTTGGATTGCATGGTGGTTATCAAGTCATAAGGAGTTCAAGGGGGCTCTTTGGTTAAAAATTTCAGTAGGAATGATACTGAAATTTTTTGAGTGGTCAATTCCAAGAAAATTCTGCTTATGTTAGTGATTAGCTATAACATACTACCTCGTCCACTATATTTAGTCATATTGTCTTTAACACAGTTATTAAGAAAAGTAGATATGATGTGTAAAAAGTAAGAATATTGTAGTCAAATCTAGTACAAAAATAATTTTAAAAATATTGTGTGTAAGGTTTAATGGCAAATGGTGCAAATAAATGTATGTTGAAGGGTGCAAGTAAAAGTAATTTTTTTCACTTTAGGAAACAAGACTATTTTTCATGGACGGACAAATAAAACAATGTGGACTATTTATTGTGGATAGTGGGAGTATTTAACATTAGAATATGTCGAGGGAAGAAAATGATTGTTGACTGAGGAATAATGGATTGATTTAGGTGTAATGATTACAAAGGAGGTAGTTAATCAACATTTGTTAGTGATTAACTAATTTTGAGTGTCATTACAAAGTTTTCCAGTGTAAAAAATGTGGATTAATCATCTTTTATTCTCATAAACCACCTAATTTCCCTATGCTCATTCCCATTTTCATTTTCATTGCAGAAACTTGAAGTGATCTTTTTTTCTATTTGATTTAGATTAGTGATAGAGTCGTGCACTGTATATTGAGTTTCTTTGCATTACCTTGAGGGATAGCTCATCCCTTTGCATCAACTTTCTTTATATTAACAAAATTTTCTGGTTTCCTACCTAAAAAATATTCACTCTTATCATGTAAAGCTACTTCAGATGTCACCTTTTTTTTTTCTTTTGCGCAGTTAACTTCAACTGCATATAATAACTTGATGTGACCTGTTCCATTAGTGCACGGATTGATCTATACTGACATTTCTTTTTTTGCAGTGATCAATATCACGATAAACTTAACCAAATGCTTTCTTCGTATTCTTGATTGTTCTCCCTGATTGTTTGATTTTCATTTGTCACTGTACCATACATTCATAGGTTGGAGCGGAGGTGGGTTGAAGTTACGGTTAATACACAGGTGGATGCACTTATAAATGCTGTCACAAATGGACTTAAAACCAACACGGATTCTCCATCTGGAGTAATTCGAACAATGGTATTTGCCAACACTGTTGAAGCTGCTGAAGCTGTTGCTAAGGTTTTGATGGGAGCTGATATCAGATGTTTGCGGTATCACAGAGAAATCTCCCTGGAAGAACGCACAGAGAATCTTATTGATTTCCAGCGCAATGGTGGTGTTTTCGTGTGCACAGATGCTGCTGCTCGTGGACTTGACATACCAAATGTTTCGCATGTTATTCAGGTGCATTTTAAATATAATTTCTAAACACCGGCCTTTTAAAGATACAAAATTTTCCTCAAGCTGGTGATAATTTCTTTCAGAAAAGTTCATAATTTCAGATGCTGGTGGACTTGACATACCAAAACGTTTCGCCATTAAGTTTTGATATTATTCTCAGTATTACATTCTTGAAAAGTTTACAATTCTTGTGTTGTACATTTTAAAGCTCTCACTCAAGCCTGGTCTGCTATCTGCTTTCTTGATAGGCGGAATTCGCGAGTTCTGCTGTAGACTTTTTGCATAGAGTTGGTCGAACAGCAAGAGCCGGTCAACATGGCCTTGTTACCAGTCTTTTTAATGAATCAAGCCGAGATCTTGTTGCTGCTGTCCGTCAGGCTGAACAACTCGGTTTGGCTGTGGTAAGAAACTCCTATCCGCTCCACCAAATAATTCCACTTTTTCAACTATACTTCGTCATGAAGAACTCTGCACGACATATATGCAACTCATATTCATATGTTTGCAGGAGAACGCTTTCAGCAGAAAGAGAAGTTTCCGGAACAAACTAAAGAAGAGAGGTAGAATTTACTGAATTTCTCCTTGTGAATCACTACTGCAAGTCACATTATTTGTGGTATCAGGTATGGGACGACGTAATAGTGAATCATCGGTTCAACAGTCAATTGCAGCATAGCATAGCTACTCGACGCCTAAGAAGCTGCTCGAACCCATCTGCAGATCCGTGGTCTGACGGATAAAGTCGATGTATAATACCTCAGCAAATTTCTGTTAACGTCAGGGTTGAAGAAAGGCCGGATTATTCCATATTCCCTTTATGTAAGCTTGTTGTTGCAGTCTCTTTTTGTACCTCTAGAATAGCACAAGCAAATTCAATCGACCACATCTTTGTGAAATCTACACCCCACGCTAAAAAGGCATATAATTTATAAGATAAGAAACAACCCCAATTTCTAAGGTATTGGAATTATGTTCTATTTTAGTATTTCATCTTTGTTTCATTAATTTTGATAAATATTGTGTGTACTAAAACAGTGTAATCAAGCTTTTGAATTTGTGGAGGCATGAATTTCAGATAAAATAACACAGACTATAACCATTTGGTCGTGTTTGTTTTGCGGTGGATATTGGACTTTCCAACTGGCAGGACATTTTAGTTCTCAAATCTCAATTTAATCAATATCTAAAAGAAGTTATTTATTAGTATTACTTTTCTCTACACATATCATTATATGGTTGCAAAATTATTACACATAACTCAATATGATTTACAAATATACTCCCTCCGCCCACGATAAATGGTTCACGTTGCATTAAACGGTTGTCCACAATAAATCGTCCACTTACCTAAAATAGAAATGTTACAATCATTATTTTCAATTTAAATACATATACACTCACTTTTAAACATTATATTTATTTTTTTCTTAATAACCGTGCACAACAAATATGGTCTAATTATCATGGACGGAGGGAGTAATAATAATCAAAGCATTATACTCCTTCCGTCCATGAAAATTAATCCACGTTGTCTTAAATAGCCGTCCACAATAAATAGTCTACCTACCAAAAATGAAAAAATTTCAATCATTATTTTTATTTTTTTATACACATATACTCATTTTTACACATCAATATCAAATTTTTCTTAATAACCGTGCACAACTAAGATAGATTAATTATCATGGACGGAGGGAGTAGCATTTATTTGAAATAAAAATAAAAATTACACCATATCGAAATTCTAAAACCACCACATGATTATTCATCACAATTTAAAAAAAATCCATATGAAAATAAATGAAGATGAAATGTCAATCAGCTCGACGCCGTATCCAATTTCATGTGGGGCGGTGTGGCGAAAGCAGTATGACATCATTGCCATGTTGGGCGGATGACGTCATCACTGTGTGCGTCACCATGACAACTTAAGATATGTTCCCTGTCGCCCCTCATTATTGACGTGGCCTTAGATTAGAGTTCCCTCGCCGTCAATTATTGTCTTCCCTTTACGATATCTAGTAATTCTTTGACTGTACAAAATTTAATATAATGCTATATTGAAAGATAGTATTATAACGAACTGTGAAATTTGTTTATAAATTAAAATTTAAAATTTATATAAAAAATATATATATAATTTTTAAATTTGTAGGCGAATTTCACAATATTTTATAATACTAAAATTTATATCATATATTAAAATTTACAATAATAATTAGAATACCAAGTAATACCCAGGAGTTGATCCTATTTATTTTCTTAGACCAAAATGGCATATATCTTATTTATACAGAGCATGATTGATCTTTCTTGTGTAAAAATTTAATGAAATGAACAAAAATTAAGCAACACATCCTATACAAAATTACTTCCCTAACTCACAAAATTTATTACTATATAATAATGAATTCAATTTGCAGCATATATGCAGTTAAAAAAAAAAAAAAAGACACAATAAATCACAACAATAGTTAAAATTTAATTTATTTGTAATTATTCAAATATTAAATTGTAATTTTATCATTTATCAAATTTCATAATTCAATTTATAATTATGAAATGTATCTGAAATGATACTTTATCATTCAACAAATTAATAAACAAAACACATGCTTCATATCTCTCTTCATCCACTCTTACCAATCACCAATTTCTTAACAAATTCATCAATCGATCTATCAGAACTCCCCCCTTCATCAACCGCTTTCTTAGCCAAATCCTTCCATTTTCTTGCATTCCTCCTCATTTCTTCTCTCATCTCCCCTTCCATCACTTGTTTCAAACAAAACAAGAGCTCCTCCCTCCCCGCAACCCCAAACTCATCCTCCTTAGCCCTAACGCCCACCCCCCATATCTCCTCTATAAACTTGGCATCCATCATTTGGTCCGCCCACTGCGGCAACGCCAGCATCGGCACACCCAAACTCAGTCCTTCGAGAGTCGAGTTCCAACCACAGTGCGTCACAAAACAACCGACAGCGGGATGAGCCAAGAGCTCGAGCTGATTGCACCACGACACGATCAACCCCTTGCCGGATCCTTTGATGGATTCGAGGAATGTAGTGGGGAGTTTTTGGCGCTCGGTCTCTCTCACTACCCATAAGAAGTTGGAGTTGGCGGAGAGAAGTGCCCATGCCATCTCTTCCATTTGCTTGGAGGTGAGAGAAACCATGCTCCCAAATGAGATGTAGATCACGGATTCTTTTGGCTTGGCTTCGAGCCACGCCGCGCACTCCTCGCTTAGCGGCTTCCATAAGCTGGCTCCGTACCCTCTGTCTCCTTCGATTCTTCCGTCCAAATATGAGGATGGCACCATTGGCCCTATCAACTTCGCTGGCCACAATTTAGCCACACTTTGTGCCTCCTGATATATATTTTTTTTTTTAAATTACAAAATAGTCTATAAAATTGACATAAATTACAAATTGAATCTACTAAAAAAAAATATACTTCTATACAAACAAATTATACTTTTATGCAAAAATTGTGAATTAATTTTTAAGTATAATTTTTTTTTTTGAACTTTGAGTGATTTTTTTTGTTCAAAATATAAAGCACACATGTATAATGATTACTCAAGGTAATATTCTCTTCGTCCCAACTCTTTCTTCCTGTTTTTTCATTTCGGGACGTCCCAACTCTTTCTTCATATTTTAAAAAGGAAATAATTTACACTCAAAAAAATTAATAAAATACACTTTTTATATTTTATTAATTAACTTCACACTCACATACTCTTTTTTTTTTTTTTAATTCGCGTGCCCGAGTATTTTTTAAGAAAGACCCACAGAGGAGGTAGTAATTTTGTAAAATGATGTGCAGTTGGTCACCGACCAGGAATTTAATTCACGTGCCAGGCCAATGGATAATTATATTATATCCTAACGAGTTCGTGCGTGAGATGTGATGTGCGAAATTAGTCGTTAAACTAACTCATGTATTTTATATCTTGAATATTAATATTTCAACAACGTATATAATACGTCCAAATTGATGCATTATTTCCCAAATATATATCTGCTTTGAATTAGACGCATTGTTTTTTGAAAAGATCCCAAGGCAATTTCATCATTTTATTACACACTTCAAATGTTTTAAAATCCCTTATGGTTACTTTTTCTCGATTGATACCTTCGAAAAGAAATTTTGTTTCATATTATACAGACAAACAACTCTCATGCTTCTCTGTCTCACTATACAGCTTATTACCTTCTTTTAATTATTTTGTTTAAAAAGGTTTTTTATTTAGTTTACCTGTTGACTTTTTGTATAAAATATTAAGAAACTGTGTATTGCAAATATATTTTATTTATTAATATATACAATGTTGTTTTTATTTTATGGGATTAAAATTTTATTGTATAATGTTTAGGAAAGAAAAATAATAGATTTATGATGTGCCGGGTGGATTATTGGTACAAATAATAAATGATGCATCTATTTTTTTTTTAGCACGAGAGGTATAAAAATTAATTTGAAGTTAATTAGCAAATCCTAAAATTAGGACCAAAAATTATTTGAAATTGAGTGCTTAATTCCACTTCAAAAATAGCAGAAGAAATAATAAGCGATGTAATTACCTTGGCTTCTAATTCTTGGAAAGTGTTGGCAAAGATGAAGTCGGCTTTATCCAGGTTCGGAAACTGGCTGAGTTTCAAAGCCAGATAAGCCGGGTAGCTTTCCGGTGCCCTGATGAAACTCGGAAGATCGCTGGCATTTAACGGGGGCAAGCCGGGCAAAACCAACGCCTCGTCTTTCAGGTTCACGGGCAGCTTCAGAGTGCCGCCGTGTATGCGGCTGAAAATGGCCGTAACGGCGGCGGAGTTGGTGAAGAACGGCGCGCCGAATACGCCGTGTTGTTTGGCGACATCAAGAGCCCAGGGGAAAAACGCATCATAGACAAGGCAGGTGACGGGAAACCTGGTGGTCCGGTATTTGTCGATGAGTTGGGAAAGGGATCTGGAGGCGTTCTCTCTGATTGATTTGATGTAGGCGTCCACGCTCCCCGCTTCGGCGAAGCCGCCGGCGTCGAATCCGTCGTAGATGGGGTCCACGGCGACAGCGGTGGCGTGGATGGAGTTGGCGGTGTAGGTGGTGGTGGCGAGGGTGGCTCTGACGCCCTTAGAGGCGAGGCGTTTGGCGAATTGGAGGAGGGGGTTTATGTGGCCTTGGCTTGGGTATGGGATGACCAAAACATGGGGGGTTGTTTTCTCCATTTTTCAAGAAAGAAAAGTGTAAGGGGTTTGAATGAATTGGATCTCTATTTATAGATGGAGTCATGTGAGTACCGTGGCGGTGATATCATGTGGGCTGGCTGTGGCTTTCAATCGGATTTTGTCACGGTTACATGTGAAATCAATAATAGAAAATACCCCACTATCCAAAATTTATTTTGCCATAGCATTAAATTCTCTATTTATTAGACCTATCCATGAAAAAAATATAATTATTTATTTTTATATAATATGTAGAAAAGTATTATCAATTATGACATTTATGAATGCAATGAATATGGGGAAATTTATATAGGTTTAAAAAAAATCACAATTTTTGTTTAAAAATATTTTTTTTGCACAGAAACACATTTTTTTCTGCACAGAACTTATTTGTAAATATAGTGACTTTTTTAACCTATATGTAAATCACCCATGAATATGTATAAAAATTAGAAAAAAGTACAAATTGGTTCAACAAATTCACACAAATTACAAATTGGTTATGTGCAAAAAAAATACTTCCGTGCAAATTTTTATGAACCAATTTATAAATATAGTGATTTTTTTGAAACAATATGTAAAACACCCTAAAAATTATACTCCCTCCGTCCCATTATAAGTTGCTCGTTGCTTTTGAGCACACAAATTAATGTAAAAGTGAAAAAGTACAAGTGATGTGATGGAAAAAAATGAAAAAGTACAAGTGATGTGATGAAAAAAGTGAAAATGTATAAGTGAAATGATGGAAAAAAGTGAAAAAGTAATGAAAATAGTGTAAAAAGTATTAAAAATAATAATAAAGAAGTGAATAGTAGTTTCCAAAAAAGGTAAAAAAGCAACACGGACAAAAGTGACAAAATAAGCAACTTATAGTGGGATGGAGGGAGTAGTAATATATTTTTCATAAATAATACTACCTCACAATACCTTATAATACCCTTGATATATTTCAATGAACCACGAGCAAGTAAGTGAATATATTTTTCTAGATGGAGTGAATGTATTTTGAAATTATATATACCTCATTATACTAATATCTACATACTTAAAAATATATTTATATAATTTCATTCACTTAAACTGATTAATACTTTTTTATAAAAAAAAATTATTTTATCCACTTAAATGCTACAAGTCAACTTCGTTATAAAAAATTAAAAGGGAGACAATTCAAAATACCCAATTTCAACTTCAAAAAATTTATTTTACCCACTTCAAATATAAATAATTTTTTCTATCCATTTTCAATTTAAACAATCTTTTTTACTCATATGGCCAACAAAAATCATCATCTACTTATTCCACCCCCACTCCACCCTACCCTAACCCCCTCCACCCCACCTCACCCCACTCCATTTAATATTTATATTATTAACATTATTAAATATTATATAAAAATAAATAATACAATGAAGTTATTAAACATATAATTTTAATAAATTAACTAATTATAATTTTTTATCATATATATGTGATTATTTAAATTTTTATTTAAACTATTTTAATGTATACTGCATATTAATAAATATTATAATATGAAAGTTGAATTTTAATGCAAATTAATGAATACTATAGTTTTTAAAAGTATATAAAAATATTTAAACTCTTGAATATATATCTATTAAAATTTAATTAACACGAGAGCATTATCCACATCAAAATTAGATCAAAATTTAAATTTCTACCGAATTATTTTAATAAAAATTTAATTATAAACATTAATTTTTATCAACCACGTATCGAATCAGTGATTAATTAATAAATTTTTTATACAAAAATACTAATTAAAAAACACAAAATATTCGAAATAGATTAAAACAACATATGAATGATGGAGTAATAAACAAGATAGTTAGCTGATTCCATATTGGTTCTTCTACTTATTCAACTACACAAATTAATTAATTAAATATCAATTGATAAAATTATAGAATTATAGATAAATAAAGTTCAATTATATATTGAATAACATGTACTCTAATATTATACTCCCTCTGTCCCAAGACAAATTTCACACTTTCCTTATTTGGATGTCCCAACTCTTTCTTCACACCCCAAAAAAGGAAACAATTCACACTCACAAAAGTCAATAAAGTACACTTTTTATATTTTATTATTTAACTTCACACTCACATACTTCATTTTTTCTTAATATGCGTGAAACTCCACCTATGAAGAAAATGTTGGGACGGAGGGAGTAATACAAAGTCAAACCTAACATTTTAGAATATTGTAGTTATGAGGATAAAGTGGGACCCAATTTAAAGTTATTAACTTTTTTATACCCATTTTATAAGGGTATATAGGTTTTATATTATGAAGTGGGTATAGAAAAGTTTTCAAGTTAGATGTGGGTAAAATAATTTTTTTGAAGTTCAAAATGGAAATTTTGTGGTATTTTCACAAATTAAAAAGTCAAATGAAAAAATAATGTTGGAATGAGAAAGTATAGTAGGAAGGAAAATAAATATATAATAATTATAGTAATTAATAATAATAAAAAGTATACAAACCATTATTTTTTAAATAAAATAATTATTACACCATTTATTTATTTTTTATCACAATTAATAGAATTATCAATTGCATATTTTTTTTATTATTAATCTTGCAATCCAAACATTTAAAATGAAATTATCTTACATTACTAATTATTTTAATCCATCAATCCAAATATACTATTTAACTCATAAATAACAATTTCTAAACTATAATTTTGTCTAATTTATCTTATACTACCTCCGTCCCAGGAAAGTCTGCGGTACTTTCCTGGGCACAGGTTTTAAGAAAAAGTGTAATGAGTAGAATGTGTATGGTGGAGATTGTGAGGTAAAGATTTTAAAGGTGGAGATTTAAAGGAATATTTCTATTTTGGCAGTATGCAAACTTTTGTGGGACAAACTAAAAAAAAAAGTGTGCAAACTTTTATGGGACGGAGGTAGTATTATTTATCTTGTCCAATGAACCAAACGAGTCCATACACTATAATATATACTCAGAAAATTGAACAATCAGATTCTCAGTCTGCAACGCGGGAATGGTGCGTGCTCGAGCAGTGTAATAATTACATCAGCCAGAGAATATCCTGCTCTTTTTACAATTCAATCCTTTAAAATATTATTATATCCAAACAAGACACCAGAATTTACAGCAGAAGGGAGGAAATCCTTAAACTTGATATTCTTGATGAAGCTTTTGGGCTTGATGAGTCAGAAGTGATGAAAAGAAATGAAGAAAGGGCTTTGTTATTTCGTGATTTGAAAGCCAGGGACAGCCTTCTACTCCAGAAATCAAGAATTAAATGGATCAAAGAAGGTGATGCAAACTCAAAGTTCTTCCACAAGTTTATAAATAAGAGAAGGAAACGCAATGAAATTTTGGGGATTTTTGTCAATGGGGAGTGGAAAGAGGAAGTGGATGCAGTTAAAAAAGGAGTTACTAATTTCTTCCGAGACCACTACAATTCAGTGGAGATATTGAGACCTAGCCTGGATCAGAATTTTTGTGAAAAGAAGATATCTGAGGATGAAAATAAAATGCTGATTGCAGATTTCTCTTTGGAAGAAGTGAAGGAAGCAATTGATGCATGTGATGGATCAAAAAGCCTGGGTCCTGACGGTTTCAATTTTGGCTTTTTGAAAGACTTCTGGGATCTCTATAAAGACGACTTTATGAGAATCATGAAGGATTTTCATTCACACGGGAAACTGGTTCGAGGCCTCAATCCGACTTTTATCGTCCTCATCCCAAAGAAAGAAGAAGTTGTGAACCTATCAGATTACAGACCTATTTCGCTGGTGGGGGAGGGGGTGTTTATAAGATCATTTCCAAAATTCTCTCCATCAGGTTATGTAAGGTTTTGTGAAGTATTATTTCAGACCAGCAATGTGCTTTCATCAAGGGGAGACAGATTCTTGACAGTGTGGTGACTCTCAACGAGGTGATGGAAGATGTTAAAGACAGAAAGGTGAGTGCCTCCTATATAAGATTGACTTCGCAAAAGCTTATGATTCTGTGGAATGGAGCTACCTCAATATTGTGATGAGACGTTTTAACTTTCACAAAAAATGGATCGGATGGATCATGGAGTGTGTATCAACTGCTCGTGCATCAATTCTTATAAATTGGAGCCCATCAGAGGAGTTTCAATTGAAGAGAGGCTTAAGACAAGGCGATCCTTTATCCCCTTTCTTATTTCTAATAGCAGCTGAAGGTCTCAGCATTATGCTCAAGAAGGCGATCCAACAAAATTTGTATGCTCCTGTGGAGGTTGGTAGGAATCCTATATCTATCTCACATCTCCAATTCGCTGACGACACCATTTTCATAGGCAAAGCTTCTTTGGAAAATATCAATTTCCTAAGATACTTTCTTATCAATTTGGAATTCGTTTCCGGATTGAAGGTGAACAAGGATAAATGTAGTATCTTCGGCATAAATATTGATGAAGGTCGTATGGACAGATTTGCGGCTTGCCTTGGATGCAAAATAGGATCGATACCATTCTCCTATCTAGGTGTTAAAGTGGGAAGCACTCATAGACTTGCAGCAGAATGGGATTATGTAGTCCAAAAGGTAAGAAATCGGCTTCGGAAGTGGGAAGGTTTGAATTTATCCATTGGTGGTAGAGTGACTCTAATAAATGCAGTACTTTCATCTCTTCCAGTTTACTATTTATCCACCTATCGAGCCCTTAAAAAAACCTTGAGTGAAATAGAAAAAAATCAAAGGTGTTTTTTATGGGGGGGGGGGGGATGAGAGAGTGAGAAAAATATATTGGATCAAATGGGACATAATTTGTAAATCCAAAACAACAGGGGGTCTTGGGGTTAAAAATCTAGATTGTTTTAACAAGGCACTCTTGGGGAAGTGGATGTGGAGATTTTATAACAAGAGAGGGAGTTTGTGGGCGAGAGTTATTGAGTCGAGATGGGGTCTTCATTGGGGTTCTGGGGTGAGAGATAGGAATAATGGGAGAGTGAGAAAACCATCAGGGTGGTGGGGAGAAATCTTAAAAGCAGTAGGGGGAAGGGTAGATGGCTGGTTTATGTCGGGTATGGTCATGGATGTAGGGGATGGGAAGAATACTTATTTTTGGGATGATGTGTGGGCGGGGAATCTTCCATTAAAAGTTGATTTTGTTAGACTATATAACTTGTGCCTAGATAAATCTATTAGAGTAAGTGATATGGGGGTGTGGAATGATGGGGAGTGGAATTGGGTGTGGCAATGGAGACGAGATTTATTTGATCGTGAGAATCCCATGTTTTGCACTTTTATTGATTTATTAAACAGGTACCCGTTAAAGCTTGGAGTGGAGGATCGATGGAGATGGAAATGGGCTGCAAACAGAGTTTATTCTACACATTCAACATATAAACATCTACTAAAAGTCTTGGATCCGAGTGAAGATAGAGAAAAGGAAGAATTCAAGAGGTTATGGAACAAATTCATTCCATCAAAGATTCAAATTCATGCTTGGAGAGTGTTATGGGAACGCATTCCGACTTCCACAAAGCTGCAAAACAGAAGAGCACTTCCAAACCATGCGGACCGTCACTGCGCCTTTTGTGGGGACCACGAAGAAACTGTAAGACACGTTCTATTCGAATGCTCCTTTTCTTATAGCTTTTGGATGGAATGTGTTAAGTGACTTGGTTATGAAATGGTGTTACCATCTAATCCGGTGAGTAGTTTACTCATTTTTAGTGAATTACTCAAAGGAAAGGAGGGACGACACCTTGCTTTATGCATTTGGGAATGTGCCATATGGAGTCAGTGGAAATTGAGGAATTCGATTATCTTCCGTAATGAAAGAAAATCGATACACCTATTGTTGGTTGAACTAAAATCACGAGTTTGGTGCTGGTTGTCTACACATCAAAAGATAAAGTCATCCATTATCTACTCTGACTGGGAGGTAGATCCTAAGATAACATTTGAGTAGCATCAAGACTTATTCTTGCTCTAGGTGTTTCTTGATTATGTCATGAGTGAAATGTATTGCCTCATTTTTGTCAGTTGAACCTTTGTACTAATTTTATGGGTATTTCTTATACCCTATAAATGAAATTTTTTTGCCGATAAAAAAAAAAATTATTATATCCAAACAACACATACTAAAAATAGAAAGTAAAGTTATAGAAAAATAGAAATTTTATCCTTAAAACTCTATTAATTTTATTTTTAGTCATGTTACCTTTAAATTATTATTTTTTATTTTATAATTTTTAAAAAAAAATTAATATTTAAATTAGTTATTGTAGACCATTTTTTCGAGACAGTTTTGATACAGAATAAACAAAAGTAAAAATATGTGCCACATTAGGAAAAACCGGAAGGGAGGTCTCCCTAAAATGTAAATTTTTATCCCGACTTCTTCAAATTTAAAATAACCTGCGTACTCTATTCATTTGACGATATCCCAATTTTCCCCAAAAACAAAGTAAAATCTACCTATTTCTTCTTGCTCTTATTCATTACTATCTATGCAACTTTTCACACGACCTCAATCACATTAGATATGAATTGATAGATTTTGTTATTTAATTATTAAATTATATTCCAAATTTTTATTATTTTTATTATTATATTAGTTTTAACCATCAAAGTTAACATGATATAAAATTTTAACCTTGCTACTGTCAAATAAAGTAAACAAATGTTATTTAGATTTATTTTAACACCCCTACTAGTATTATCTACATCATACTAACAATTAAAGTAAATGCAACCTTAATGAAAGGGATAAGGGACTGCAAAACTACAGAATTGTTAAATTACTTTCCGGTCACATTAATTATATATTGTACGCACTCATGCTTCATCAATTTAGAATTAATGTCAATTTTATGAATAATTTTAGTAGTTTTCTCAAATATTAATACATGTTAACTAATTGTCAGTAAGATACGTATATACTCCTCCTGTCTCAAAATAATTTTCACACTTTCTATTTTGAAATATTCAACTTCCTTTTTATATTTTAAAAAAATATTTAAATATATTTTTTATTTAATTTTATATTTATATATTTTAATTTTTTTTAAAGTATGTTTCATGTTTTTTGTAAAAATTAAGTTGAGATGAAGAGTGTAGTAGGTACACAACAAAACGAAACGAAATCAAATTCTACGTACCTAGGGGTGACGTAAGCAAGTGACGTCATGGATGACAATGCAAAACTATAATACATAGTCCTGTCTATTTATTACCTTGACATTCTCCTCATTATTATAACAACACACATCTGGTCTTTGATTATTGATAAAAATTATATATTCATTCTGTTTAGAAAAATAATATATTTATGTGCAGAAAAAGATCACATTTCTGTGCAGATATTGTGAACTAATTTGTAAATATAATAATTTTTTTAACCAATATATAAGTCACCCAAATATCAATAATTGAGTGTGCTATTTTGAAATTCTATAAAATATTTTTTTAAATATTTTTTTTTTCAAAAATTGTGAGACAATGATTTTACTCCCTGTCCCAACTTAATTTTAACAGGAAACACACATTTAAGAAAAAGTAAAATATAAAAATATTAAGTTAAATAATAAAATTAAAAAATATACTCCCTTCGTCCCAACATTTTCTTCATAGGTGGAGTTTCATGCATATTAAGAAAAAATGAAGTATGTGAGTGTGAAGTTAAATAATAAAATATAAAAAAGTGTACTTTATTGACTTTTGTGAGTGTGAGTTATTTCCTTTTTTTGGGTGTGAAGAAAGAGTTGGGACGTCCATATAAGGAAAGTGTGAAGTTTATCTTGGGACAGAGGGAGTATATATTATTAAGTTTTGTTAGTGTAAATTTTGTTTTTTTTAAGATGATAAAAAAAGTTAGAATATTTTAAAATAAAAAGTGTGAAAATTATTTCGAGATGGGATAAGGAGTATAATATTCACCCCTACTCCTTTTTTTTTTTTTTTTGTTAGTGTTGGATAAAAGTATGACGATAAGATAAATATCATTCTCTTAAATTTATTTTTTTATCATTTTTTATATTTTGTATATTAAATTAAAGAATTTTTTTATAATTTTGTTTTTCCTAATTGCCTAAGTATATGTTATCAAATACGGATAGCGAGGGAAAAAGAGTGTAAAATATGTTCCTATTATTTATGTGAAACATTCTAATTAATGAATATAAGATACTCCCTCCATCCTGATATATGTTTCCGTAATTTTTTGGCACACGAATTAAAGTATAAGTGATTTGATGAAAAAAAGTAAAAAAGTAATAAAAAATAGCATAAATATAATAATAAAAAAGTGAATAATAGTTTTCAGAAAAAGTAAAAAAGCAAACGGGAAAGATATATATATTGGGACAGACGAAAATGACAAAATGAGAAGCATATAGTGGGACAGAGGAACTATAATTCTAATTAAGGTCTTATTTCAGATGATAAATTCGAGAAAACCTTGAAAAAATATGTAAAAAACGAAAAAAATATTTAAACAAGATTTAATTAAAAAAAGAATAAATATTTTGAATCCGAGCGAGTATAATAGATATAGTTCACATAATATGATGTAAGAGAATAAAATATACTCCCTCCTACCCGTAGGAATTTGCACCCTACGAGACGGCACATTTTTTAAGGAAAATGTGTTTTATATATAAAGTAGTGGCATATGGGTAAATATGTGTATAGGTTTGTGAGTGTGCACGTAAATCAATATTTCATTTTTTAGTAGTGTGCAAATTTGTGTGGGACGTTCGAATAAGGAAAGTGTGCAAATTCCTGTACGAAAGAGGGAGTATAATATTATATACATAAAATATAATCGGCATGTAAGTAGGAATAATACAAAATTATTCCGCATATATTCATATTATCTTTGTCTACAAAAATCAAAATTATTAATTCACTAATACTAATATATTTTAACACACCCAATTTTAGGTCATAAAATTTACTTAAACTTGTACGTAACGTAGCCCCACCAATAGGCACTGTTAGTCTCGAAATGAGTCTGAATCAGTGTATTGGGGGAATACACTGATAACAATTTTTTCTTTTCCAGAAAATACTCATTAGGATTCAGTCAGCTATAAACTGAGAATGTTCATTGAGACATAGTCCTTAAGACTGAAGAACTCAGGAACCAGGAACGGTAAATCCTGAAATGTGCTCAGAGTGTGCTCAGTAAAGATAACCCACCTACTGGCTGCTGAGAAGCTGATCAGTTGGATAGCTATCTAAACAAGCTTTTAAGTGCGAAAGCGTGAGCCCTAGATTATACTCGTTTTAAGTGTTTTCTTGAAAGTATTTTTAGTTTAGTTACTGAAAGAGTGGTTAAGGGAATATGCTTAGATTTCAGCTTCAGGAAAATTGATTCTTCCTGAGTTTTAAAACGACGATGAATGATTTCCTGATCATGATATGACAGTTAGGAATATGTAGAATAAGTAAATCAACACACATAATTTTTACGTGGTTCAGAGACTCAAGCTCCTACATTCACGGCCTGATTTAATAGGAGTAATCCACTCTTAGGATTGAATCTTGTTTTTATACGTGCCAAGGTGCACCAGCAATATCCTTCCTCTCTAAGGAATTCAACCCCGGGGCAGTTTTACAAGTCTCAGTCCTTCCCACTTCACCAACTCACAAACTTGGCTGGTTTAGCTTTCAGTTTTCCAACTGATGTGTGATAACCCTTACAAACAAAAAAAATCTAAAGATGAGTTATCACTCTAAGCTAAAATGCAGAAAAGATTCATATCAACACTAGGGAAATTTAACTTGCAGAGTGTTGCATGTTTGAATCTTTGGATAATCTCGACTTCGAAATTTCCCGTAACCTTGTTTGGATGCAAGACCTTCTGTATTTATAGGGAACTTTGTAATAGACCCATTGGAAGAGATCAAAACAATTCTTCCAATTATAGGTAGGTAGCAACCTAGGAATGAACATTTACTTCTCACCATGCTTGTTTAGGTGAAAGTCTTCTGGCGCCGCCTGCATACTGTGGACATTAAATGCGGAAGTCAGCTACGTACACACGTGTCTTCATCTCACTGGCTGCTTTTCAAATGACTAGTTGTTGACAAGACTTTATGCTTCATCTTACATTAATTACTCCGAGTAAGTTGTAATTTAACTCAGGTACAAATATTTGTCTTTATGAAAGTATGACATTCTCTTTGTCCTCGATTATTTTAGCATAAATAATAAGTCTCAAACGCCAATAACCTTTTCTGTCAAGACTTACAAGTGTCAGTAGAAAGAACACTCAGCACGATTACTCAGGTTACTTCCGTCTTTTCTTAATAGGTTCTGTCCTGACTATGCTTAGAATAATCAGTAGAACAGTATCAGTGGTTCTCCTCAGAATTGCTTCACTCAGGATCGATCTTCTCAGGATCTTCTCAGGTTGACTCAGCTTCAAGACAGTCTTTTGAACTTGTTCTTCAATAAGCATACTGTCTTCATGATGGTTCTTCCTGAGTTCGATTTTCAGGACGTCTCCTTCAGACTTCAGACTTAAGGATGTTCCCGTTGAACTGATTACACGTGCATAAAAACAAGTCTAACCCAACCTGAACTATTCCTGAACTCTATGCAATCCTGGCGTTTGTATTTAGACAAATCATCTTTTCAGACTTATGAGTTTTGAGATCTGAATCAAAACAACTCAGAATATTCCAACATACACCTTCACTTTGTGCCCTTTTTTTATCTGTTTCCGTTAATTCAATGAGTTTAAGCCAAAAAAATATTACTTAAAAGTTAAAACACCACTTTCTCCTTTTTCTTTTTCAATTTATAAGTTTTTTTACAATTCATTATAATTTTTTCCAATTTTTTAAATTTTAATAGAAAATAAATATATATTTTTTAATTATTTTTAATAAAAAAATACTCCCTCTGTTCCATATGAATTTGCATCCTATGGGACGACACATTTTTTAAGAAAACTGTGTTTTATATATAAAATAGTGGTATATGAGTAAATACATATATATGTTTATAAATATGCACGTAAATAAATATTTTCTTTTTTAATAGTGTGCAGATTTGTGTGAGACGTCCAAATAAAAAAAATGTGCAAATTCTTGTAGGTCAGAGGGAGTAATATTTTTTATTTTTTATGTTGATGTAAAGGTTATGAAGTGGTGGCGGAATTCAGGGTAATGTGGGTGGGTGGGGAAGTGGCGATGAGTAAAATAAGTTATCATATCTCAACTTATTTTTTTACAGCTTATAAGATATATGGAGCTTATTTTGGCATTTTTAATTTATAAACACTCTAAGAAGCTTATAAGTTCTTAAACAACTTATAAATTATTTTAAAAAGTTTATAAGCTCAGTCTAACATCCCTTAGTTGTACTATGCAATTTAAATGTATGTTTGAAAAGTTACTTATGTTATCAAAGGAAAATAACTTTTAAATGATAATAAGATAATTTTTTAAAGTACACTTAGAATTATTTGATTTGGGGTGGGAGGACACCCCTTTTTCAAAAGAGACCACACAACTTATAATGTTTTAACTTTTGTTGGCTTCTTTTCTAAATATATAAATGGATATCAAATGGCACAATTTATTTTCAGTTTAATATTTTGTGCACGTAGGATATATTATTATTTTATAATAAAATAATTAATACTATAAAATTTTTTAACAAGTATTTGCATATTGATTTAAAAAAGTGATTATATATAAATTGGTTCATAATATTTTTATAGAAATATAATACATTTTTTTCGCAGAAGCATATTTTTTTTTTTTTTTGCATATAACTAATTTGTAATTAGTACTCCCTCCGTCCCACCATAAGTTGCTCATTTTGTCATTTTCTTCCGTCCCACTATATGTTTTTTTTTTTTTTTTTACATTTTTAGGAAACTATTATTCAATTCTTTATTATTATTTTCAACACTTTTTACACTATTGTCATTATTTTTTCACTTTTCTCCATCACACCGTACATGTACTATATCAATATTTTTATACTCTTTTTAATATTAGTGCCCAAAATTTATGAGTAACTTATAAATAGATGGAGTGAGTATTAATTTTGTGAATTATTTTATAATATTTTTGAAATACAAAACTAAAGCATAACTTTTGTGGCCATGTTCCTTAACTGGAGTCATGAAAAGATTTACCTCATGGTAACGTCAACTCTTTTGAACGATTGACGTTAACTCTTGTGAACTCGAGTAGAACAGTTGATTTATCGTAAATGATTAACATATCACTTTTAATTCATTCATTGGGGGACACTTGTTTTGGAACGCAGGTGTATGCTTAATAATTCACAGACTTTGAAAGTATGAAATATGAAAATTTTAATAATAAATAACAAAAATGTTGTTATGAAAGAAATGAATGCCCTTGCAAACTAAAAAAGAATGTCAAAGTGTGTTAAATGATCATTAATGTTACAAGAGTATTACATGCAATGATGAAGAGCAATGATGGATGACTCTTTATGTACATGCAATGATAGAGGGCAATGATGGAGGACTTTTTATGTACATTTAGTTATCCTCTTAAATTCGCATTATGTATATTCATGCATGAACTCCCTATAAATAGAGGTCATGACACTTATTGTTACACACACAAATAAGAAGTTGAATAAAATTATTCTCCCTACATATTTTCTTCTCTATATTGCTTTTCTATAATGTTCATTTTCTTATTAGTTTTATAACACGTTATCAGCACGAGTCTTTACATTGAGCTGAATTGAAGATAATCGGGCAAGTTCAAATATCATACACAATTCTTGAGGTAATATTTTTTTTTCTTTTGTCAATTTTATTTATTATGGCTAACCTTACAAAGTTGGAAGTTATACCTCTTGATATCACCGAAAGAATTATCTTTCATGGATTCTTGATTTCAAAATTCATCTTGAGGCAATAAGTCTTGGTGAAATAATTGTGAAAAATAATAAGGCCTCCAATCAAGACTGTGCCAAAGGTATGATTTTCCTTCGTCATCACTTGGATGATGGATTAAAAACATAATATTTAACTGTGAAAGATCCATTTGAATTGTGGGAAATTTTAAAAGAGAGATACGACCACCTGAAGATGGTCGTCCTTCCAAAGGCCCGATATGATTGGCTCCACCTACGACTTCAACATTTTAAAACTGTCAATGAATATAATTCGGCCATGTTTAAAATTACTTCTCAGTTAAAGTTGTATTGAGAAAATATTACTGATGAAGATATGCTTGAAAAGACATTTTCTACCTTTCATGTCTCGAACTTGCTCCTGCAGTAGCAATACCAAGAAAAGAGATTTAAAAAATATTCTGAATTGATTACATGTCTTTTGTTGGCCGAGCAAAATAATGATTTGTTATTGAAAAATCATGAATCCCGACCCACTTGTTCTAGTCCATTCCCTGAAGCGAATGCGACTCAATCTCCAAATTTTGAACGTGCTCGTGGACGAGGACGTAGAGGAAGTTGTGGGCGTGGTTATATTCGTGGACGGGGTCGTAGTAGATACACCTCGTATAATAATAACAACCACGAAAAGAAACAAAAAGTTTCCCAGAAGAGAGACCATGGAAAAAATAAAAAAATATAAAGAAAAATAATGTCATGACTCATTTTGATGTATCTGATTTCTTTGAAGATACAAAATAGTTAAGCGAATGAATGCCAAACTTTTTGGATTAAATAATGTTGTTGATATGTGTTTAATTGATAGTGCTACTACACACACTATATTAAAAAATAGTAAATATTTTTTCTCATTTAGAAAAGTGAGAGACAAGTGTTAATATTATCAGTGATAGTGCAAATTTAATTGATGGCTCCGGAAGAGCCACTATATTTCTCCTTGTGGGAACCAAACTTGTCATAAATAATACACTACAATCTCCTAAGTCTCAAAGAAATTTATTAAGTTTTAAAGATATCCATAAAATGGGTATCATATCGAGATTGTAAATGAGAAAGATGTTAAATGCTTATTAATTATAAAAGTTATTTTCTAGAAAATAATGTGTATATTCACTTTATTCTGGATATATTATACGAAAATAATATGACAATATCAAATCACCTAATAGACCAGAAGTCTATTTACCCAAATGATTTCATGATTTGGCATGATCGCCTTAAACACCTTGGTTACATCATGATGAAATGAATAATTGAAAACTCACATGGTCATTTATTGAAAAATAAAAGGGTGTAAAATTCAAATGAATTCTCATGTGTTGCATGCTCACAAGGGAAGTTAATTACTAAACCTTCACCCACTTAAGTGGGAATTGAAACACCTGCATTTTCTAGTTCGAATTCAAGTTGATATTTGTGGGCCTGAAGATCCACAATGCGGACCATTTCGATATTTTATGGTACTAATTGATGCATAAAGAGATGGTCACATTATCCCCTCGCAATCTGGCATTTGTCAGATTACTTGTTCAGATAATTAAATTACGAGCACAATTTCTAGATCATCGTCTAGACAATGCAGGAGAATATTGTAAATTTTCAACTTAGTTACTACATAAAGGGGCATGAAATTTTACATATAGCTACTTTAATTCAAGTTCGTCCTATTGCATATATTACTACTCCCTGTTGCAATTAGTGCGTTGAAAATAAAAATAATTTCTCATCTATATATATTTAAGTATGCAGTATATGTATGACCACCACATATAGCGGCCTAGATGGTCGACTGCACTTTTAATAAAGTGTCAATTCTCGGCATTAGGGGGAGATAAGAATCCAAGATTAAGAAAATGCCGATAATTTTCCTTGAAGAAAAAAGACTCAACCACTAGTCAAATTGAACTAGAAGTTCAAAGAAAAATAAACTTGCAATAATTAGCAAGTAATCTGCCAGATGCATTAACAAATGCATTACTGATAAAGAAGTGACTATAAATAGTTGAGGTTCCAATGAAATCAAATAATATTGATGCCCCTATATGCCAGAAGCGTAATGGACCTCTTTACACGAAAAAAAATATAAATCCATGGTAATAAAATCTCTAATAAAATATTCAGTCACTCTTGAAATCTCCTGAAGACGAGAGTCCTAGTAAAAATGCACGTGCACAAGCAAATATAATACTAGGATTGTGGAACACTCAAATCAAAATATTTTGGGAATGATAAGGATCTGTTTGACATGAATTTTATAAATATAATGGAGATAGAAATATAATTGTTGTCGACAAATTATTATTACCCGCAATTACTCTTTCTAAAATCTGGATCCAGTACCTAAATTGGGTGCCTGAAGCACTTTGATTTTGGGTGCAATAGAAAGAAGTAAGTGTGGTAGAGCTAAACTCGCTAAACGAATAAAAAGTATTTAGTTTCACCGTACATACACCTGAAGTGTTATTCCTATTGAATATAAGTATTTGTACGAGGACTAAATATGAATAAAGTGGTGAGCGAGATAATTAGCTTAAGGGTTTTCACAGAGACCCGAAATTGATTTTGATACTTCTATTATGAACAGAATAAAGTTCCGCTATAAAATATTCTTGGCAGTTTAATTGATTTTGAAAATGTAGTTGATGGACATTCTAAAACTTGATTTATACGGATTAGTATATACTATATACGTACATGAAAATCCTTGAAGGATTTTAAATGGAGTTTGAATCAGGGGGATAATTAATGAATTAAGAAATATGTACTCTTTTTCCTTACTAAAAATAATAAAAATGTTGTTATGAAAGAAATGAATGTCCTTGCAAACTAAAAGAGAATGTCAAAGTGTGTTGAATGACCATTGATGTTACAAGAGTATTACATGCAATGATGGAGAGCAATGATGGAGGACTCTTTATGTACATGCAATGATAGAGGACAATGATGGAGGACTTTTTATGTACATTTAGTTATCCTCTTAAATTCTCATTATGTATATTCATGCATGAGCTCCCTATAAATAGAGGTCATGACACTTATTGTTACTCACACAAACAAGAAGTTGAATAAAATTATTCTCCCTACATATTGTCTTCTCTATATTGTTTTTCTATAATGTTCATTTTCTTATTAGTTTTATAACAAATGTATATTTATTTTGTGATTTTGATAAAATAGAATATCTTATTTTATGTTAAATTAAAGTGTGACAATAATATATATTATATGAGTAGTTATTGTGTGAACATAGTTCATGATAAGTTTATCATGAAATTGTCTTAATGTATCAAATATCTGGTTAAGTGTATAAAAAAAATCATCAGGTGTATCAAAAGTTTAAGCCAATATATAAATTTTATTGATCTCAACTTTTGATACACCTTGTTAAATGTTTGATACTTTAAAACTTATTCATGATAAACTTGTCATGAATCATTTTCATACAATATTTTGTCATATTATAGATATAATAATAAGTAAGTGTGTTGTGTTCGAAATGGTAATAATATGTATAATAAATATATGTTGTGTTAAACAACAGTACTCCCTCCGTCCCATAATTGTTTTCACACTTTCCTTTTTCGTCCGTCCCACAATTGTTTTCACACCCTATGAATGAAAACTATTACTTTAACTTTATCCTCACAATCCAACTAATCTCATTATTTTAATAATATAACTTTACACAACACTCTACTTTTTCTTAAAAGTTGTGCCATCCCAGAGGTGAAAACACCTCTGGGACGGAGGGAGTAATAAATATTTTTAAGTGTGAATTGAATTTAAAATTTAAAAATTAAATTTTAAATCTCAAATTTATAGGCTAATTTATTTATATAAAGATGTTTCCTCAACATGTTATTAAAATAGGGAAAAAGAAGGGGGATTTATCAAAATAAAGCCAGTAGGTACTACCAGTATCGACTGGTGACGTGGCACTCACAACCAATTTTCTCTTCTTGAAAGGAGCGTCAGTCGGCACTTAGGTTCCCGACCGGAGGGGACATAAAATTAATTTGTGCTGAAAATTAGATTCATTCAATTCCTCCTCCACATTATTGTGAATTTGAAATAAATGAGCATATATACACTACCTATATATACATATAGGAGAGAGAAATTTACTCCGCCATTGATGAAGTTTCTAAGAAGCAGTGTTTATTTTTTTGAATGGTGATGAACAATAAATCTATTTTTTGTCAAAATTATATTTCCGCAAGTGATGGGGATGAAGGTAACAATAAAAAAAAAATAGGAGAAAAGAGCAGAATTAGTGAACAATTAGTACAAAAAAAAATGAAAATTTCTGTAAGTCTTTTATTGTTCACCTGAAAATCTCACTTCTCTTTGAATATAAGTTACTTACAGGAGTTTTTTTTATCAATTTGTGTTCATTTTAAAATTTAAAAAATGATGTAAAAAAATTTTGTTCCATATTTTTAGGATAGATTGTTTCTTCTTCTCTCTCCCACTCCACATTTTTCATATAAATAGCACCCACCCCTCTCAAAATGTTACGAGATGTGAATTTAATAAAAGTAATTAAATATTGTCTTATTTTTCCATTATATATACATATACAATCATAACTTTTAAAAAAAAAAATCAAAAGATTCGCATAGGAAGGCTTCTATGAAGTTCTGTGGTTGAAATAAATTTAATTATTTGTTATAAAAAATCATTATTTAAATAAATTTATATACATATGTCATATGTGGATTATTTATATTATTTTATAAACTCGCGACTCCACCTTCTTCCCACCCGAAATTTCAAACACGCCGGCCATCGTTGAATAAGCATGGCCAAGATTAATGGTTCTGCACTTGTTTTTTTATTAATAATAGATACAAATATATATGTATATATACATGTATATTTAGAGTGAGAGTGAAGAGCACAGCTTTCTTTCCAGAGTTGTTTCCTCCACATGCCACATCATCAGTCGGTATTGGTAAACCCGACTGACTTCATATTCATAATTCTCTAAATTTTCACCCTATTTTCATAAATTATTTTTAAAATTTTCTTAAATAAATAAATTTACCCAAATTTATACAAAAGAAATGTGATTGTAAAGTTGTACGTGACATGATAACCTTAAATACGACATTACAACATACAAAGAAAATGCATGACCTGGTCAAATACAATTAAGTTGATCATACAGAAGAAAAAATGAAAGAAAAATTAAATTTGAAGATATTTGCAAAGATGGGGAACATAATTTAGGTGGCTGGGATGACCCAAAATCGACCAAAAGTCAGATTATCAGTCACGTGGTATCCACAGTCTACGTCAATTGCCAGATTCAATATTGGATACGTCAATTGCCAGATTCATTATTGGAGTAGTGTACGTCTCTTGTGAATTCGACTTCAAATGAATTCGTATTATTATTATGTGTAATTATTATCACTGTTATTCACATATATTATCATGATTATAAAAATATACTTGATTTTTTAACAATGATAGTGAATATGTATAACAGTGATAGTAAATATACATAACAGTGATAATTAAAAATTCGAATTTATCGTAAACCCGAGTTCATACAAATTTTTGTCATTGGAGTATTTAGTAAGCAATATACAACTTCTAGTCCGTAAAAAAGAAAAATACAACTTCCAGAGAAGTTCGATTTTCATGCGAATTTTAAAATAGAAAAAATAAAAAGGGACACATTTTTCTTTTAAGTTGCAAAGAAAAGTAAGTGTGCAAACATTGCAAATCAAAAAATACACTCAGTGTGAGTGCAAATATTCTAAAAACTACACAGTTATCCCTCTTTTAATAAATCTAAAAAAAAAGCCCTCTTTTAACTGTCCAATTAAAAAAAAAAAAACACACAACATTAATAACAAACTGGATTATAAGATAAATAGAGTTGATAGAATCTTTAATAGATTATATTGATTGCAATTCTAATTTAATATAATATGAATTTGTTATTTATAATTGTTTTTTTAAAATTATTTCCAGATTTGTATTTGGATTTAAAGATAAATAGGATAAAAATACTTACATTTTAAACTTGAAACAAAATATTTTTTCGAGAAAATGTTATGTTTGTCAATGTTAGTAGAAGTTGAGCTTACATTAATAATTTTAAACTTGAAGCAAAATAATCTTATGTAATAGATGAGATTAAGTAATCATTTTCTTATAGAATTAGACTGAATTCAGATACCAACCCATGATTTAATTATAGTTTTACTTGGAATTAGGGGCTTAATCTATCCTAATACTAAAAACAAAACATACCCAGAGAAGAGCTGTCCCAATGAAAATTTATAATTCACCATACATCGTACATGGGTTCGATCTGCGTATTGATTATCTAAAGTACTGATTATACATGATGCTAGTCTACTATTATTTCACAATTGCTATGCATGATACTCCCTCCGTCCCGTATGAATTTGCACCCTATAGGACGGCACATTTTTTAAGAAAAAATAGTTTTATATATAAAGTAATGGTATATGGGTAAATATGTGTAAAAGTTTGTGAGTATGCACGTAAATCAATGTTTCTTTTTTTAGTAGTGTGCAAATTTTTGTGGGACGTCCAAATAAAAAAAGTGTGCAAATTCTTGTGGGACAGAGGGATTACCTTTTTTATTTTGTGGTGTGTGTGTGGGGATGGGAGGTGTTGAACTTTCGATTAAATTAGAAGTTGGTCTTAGAAATTTTTGTAAAATGAATTGGGCTTGTAGAAGGCTGTTGGGTCTTGGGAATGATTTGGCCCAGGCCCAGGCCCCGACCCAGGTAATATGCATCCACTATTATAAGTAGTACGCCAGTCAAGCAAATTATTTATTTTGGGGACAACCTTGAGAAATAGTGCATTTTAAAGTATTACTTTAAAATGATACAATATATAAATAAAAAAATTTATTATTCATTTATGTTTTATTGTATTATACAAAATTTTTATATCAATTTAAATATAGTTTTTTTTTTAAAAAAAAGCTATATTATTCACTTATGTTTTATTGTATTATACAAAAAATTTATATCAATTTAAAAATAGTTATTTTTTAAAATATATCAATTTGAAGTTATTCTATATATATACCCTTCCATTCTCTCTGTGGACACACATGCACGGTGCACCCATCCTTTTTGTTCACTGGCATCATCATCAATATTGGCATTCGATCACGGTAGACGGCAGCTTGACCACTACTGCCGCTATTGTTGAGATCGTTATTGCCACTGTCACCGGAGAGCCAATTCTTTAAAATAAAAATAAAAATTCACTCTGTCCCAAAATAATCTTCATGGGTGAAATGACATGCATATTTAAAAATTGTGATTGAGTGTGAAAGAAGTGATTAAAAAATTTATTTTATAGACTTTTGTGTTGAACTCTCACATTTATGTAATCTTTTATGTAAATTTCACTCAAATGAATAGAACGAATTACATTGGTTTAAATAGGAAAAGAAAGCTACTAGAATATTCTATGATTGTAGCTAACAAACTAACCGAATTTTATGCTAACAAACTAACAGAATCGGTAGACTATAGTGTAGGCCAAATTAACAGAATCGGTAGGTTGTAGTGTTGGCCATAATGTTGAGCAGAGTAATACTATAACATGCACCCGTTGGCTATGGACCACCTTTTAGAAGTAAGTCAAGACGGGAACACAAGCTGTGAAAACGTGAAGGAGAAAGTGGTTTTGTAAACATATCGGCCGGTTGATCTTCCGAAGAAATAAATCGAACATCAAGAAGACCAGCTTGAACTAATTCTCTGAGATAGTGTACATCAATTTCAATATGCTTGGTGCGAGAGTGTAGAGCAGGACTGAAGGAAAGAGGCACAACCCCTTGATTATCACACCACAAGAGAGAGGGTGATTGCAGAGGAATATGCAACTCACTAAATAAAGAAGAGATCCAAGTAAGGTCAGTAGTAGTGGAAGCAAGGGACCTATACTCAGATTCAGTGCTGCTGCGGGCCACAACTGATTGTTTCTTGGAGCTCCAAGAAAGCAAAGTAGGGCCAAGCATAATGCAGTAACCGGACATACTTCTTCTATCATCAAGGTTTGAGGCAAAGTCTGCCTCAGAAAATGCCTGCAACTGAAAGTTAGAAACATGTTTGAATGATAAAGCACAATGTAAAGTACCTCTCAAGTATCTCAGGACCCTTTTACAAGCATTCCAATGATTGATGGTGGGTTGAGCAAGGTACTGGCTTAATTTGTTGACACTAAAGGCAATGTCAGGTCTTGTCACAGTGAGATATTGAAGTGCTCCAACCAAGCTACGAAAAAAGGAAGGTTGGGAGAATAAAGGGTTGCCATGCTTAGAAAGTTTAAGACTAGGACAAGCAGGTGTTGGACAAGAATTGCAAGAGGACAAGTTTGCTTTGTTTAACAGTTCTTTAATGAACTTGGACTGAGAAAGAGAGATGCAGTTAGAAGATGAAGATGCCTCAATGCCAAGAAAGTAATTCATAGTGCCCATGTGTTTAAGAGAGAATTGATGATGTAGAGTGTTTATCAGCTGAAGAATGATCTCATCATTGTCACCAGTAATTAATATATCATCCACATAAACAAGAATGAAGAGCATGTTGTCACCATTCATATTGTAAAAGTGACAGTGGTCCAACTTGGAATGATGAAAGCCAAGAGCAAGGAGAAAATCTCTTAGTGTATCATACCAAGCCTTCGGGGCTTGTTTTAAACCATAAAGTGCCTTAACCAACTTGCAAACATGAGTAGGCTTGGAGCTGTCCACAAAACCATCCGACTGAGTGATATAGACTGTTTCTTTCAACTGGCCATTCAAGAAGGCATTATTGATATCCACTTGCTGAATTTGCCACCCTTTAGTAACTGCCAAAGAGAACACAATGCGAAGAGTAAGGGGCTTGAGGACAGGTGAGAAGGTCTGGAAGTAATCCACACCAGCATTTTGCTGAAATCCCTTGGCAACAAGCCTTGCTTTATACTTATCCAATGAGCCATCCTTATTGTATTTGACCCTGAAAACCCACTTGGTGGTAATAGGAGTGATATCAGATGAAGAAGGGACAAGATCCCATGTATGATTTTTGAGGAGTGTTGTATACTCAGTGATCATGGCCTTTTTCCACTCAGGATGAAGGAGGGCCTGGGAAGCTGTATCTGGTTCAGGGATAGGGGTCAAAGAGAAGGAAGATAGAAAAGATTTAGGTTTGAATATACCACTTTTAGATCTGGTAACCATATGATGAATAGGCTGGGGGAAAGGAGGAGGAACAGATGTGGCCATAGAAGAGTGTTCACTAGAATCAGTGTCAGAGGGATGCAAAGGGGAGTATATGGAAGGAAAATTAATGGGTGAAGAATATGTAGATGGAATAGTTGGAGAAATATTTGGACACGGTGTAGGACTCAAGGTAGGAGGTTGTGTAGGAATAAAGGTAGGAATGGGAGTAGATTGAAATGAATGAGAAGGAGCAGAAGGTGCAGTAGTCATAAGTGCAGAATATGGAAATACAAGTTCATCAAAATCTACAGTATTAGAGATATAGACTCTACCAGATGGATGCAAGAACTTGTAACCTTTATGATGTGGACTATACCCTAAGAAAATGCATTGGGATGATCTGAATTGCAACTTTGAAGAGTTATATGGCCTTAAGAAAAGAAAGCAAGAACAACCAAATACTTTAATGAAAGAGTAGTCAGGTTGTTTGTTGTATAATTTCTGAAAAGGAGAAACATTATGCAGAACTGATGTAGGAAGTAAATTGATTAAAAACACAGCAGTAGAGAAAGTATCCCACCAAAATTTCATAGGCAAAGATGATTGAGCAAGCAATGAAAGTCCCATTTCAGTTATATGTTGATGCTTCCTTTCCACAAGACCATTTTGTTGGTGTGTGTGAGGACATGAATGCCTATAAACAATCCCATGTGTAGTGAAATAAGAGAATTCACCTTCTATATCAGATTGAAAGCATTTAACAGATTTATTAAATTGTCTCTGAACAAAGGCAACAAACTGAATCACTAAATGATTAACCTCAGACTTATTTTTCAAGGGAAAAATCCATGTGAATCTTGTGAGTTCATCAATTAGAGACAGGTAGTATCTAAAGTCATCAGAAGAAGGTGTTGAGGAAGGACCCCATACATCAGCATGCACAATGTCAAAAGGAAATGAAACATGAGTCATAACAGAATGAAAAGTATACTGGTGCATCTTGCCAAGTTTACAAGCATTGCAAAAACTAACATTCATTGAACTAGGAATCTTCAAACATCTTAGTACAGAATTCAAAGTATTCAAACAAGGATGACCAAGTCTACAATGCCAAAGATCAGCAATAGAAGCTTGTTTATTAGACAAAGCAGAAACAGAAGCAACATTACAATTGAAATCAGCAAACATAGAATCCTTTTTCAAGGCAGCAAGATTAAGTTGATATAAGCCATCCTTAAGCAGTCCTTTCAATAGTGTTCGTTTGGAAATCTGATCCTTAACAAGACAAAAAGTGGGATGAAACTCAATAAAGGCATCATTATCATGCAACAATTGAGAAATGCTTAGAAGGTTCCTAGTTATATCAGGAACATGCAATACATTTTTGAGAACCAGATTTTTATCATTATGCATGCTACTAATGCCTAAGGAACCTACATGATAAATGGGAAGAGATGCACCATTACCAACAGTAAGAGAAGACTTACCATTATAAGGAGAGGACAACTGCATATTTCCTAGAAAGGATGTGATGTGGTGTGTAGCACCACTGTCAACACACCAATCAGCACCAGAGGAGGGAGAACCAGAAGTGGATGCAGAAACTGATGAGATGGTGTTAAACTGGGGTGCAGGAGCAGATTGAAACATGAAAGGATTAGGAGTAGCAATGTAGGCAGAAGGAATAGGGGAAGAGTGTGAATATGCTGAGGGAGTAGATTGAGGAGTAGTGATATGAGATAGATGAGGAAGATTTTTTTGATTAGAGTATTCAAGACCAGGAAAAGAATGATCGAATCTCTTGAAACATTTTGCAGCAATATAATTTGTTTTGCCACAAATTTGACAGGCATTTTATTTTTGTTATAGAATTTGGGTTTGCCCTTAGATTTATCATCAGTAGGAGTAGATCTGTTGCTTTTAGCAGCAATATTAGCAGAAGCATGAGCTGAGGAAGAAGCTGGTTAGTAACAGAATTGAGGATGCGCATTTCATGTGTGTGAAGAATGGAGTGAATTTTAGAAAAAGAAAGCATGTCAGGACGAGTGGTTAGATTGACTACCACAACATCGTAATCAGAACCTAAACCACCAAGCAAGTTCATGATCAAATCGTCATCAGAAATTGATTGCCCTGCAGCATGAAGAGCGTCTGCAATTGCTCTGAGTTGAAGTACATACTCATCGATAGTAGAACTACCTTTCTTCAGAGTTTGAAGCTTAAATCGTAAATTCATCACCTGAGCTCTAGATTGTGACTGAAATAATTCATCGAACACCTTCCATACCTGAAAGGAATGGACACAACGATTGACATAGCCCAGCATATATTCAGTAATCGAGCTGAGAAGCCAACTTAAAAGGAACTGATCCTTGCGATGCCAAATATGAGCATCATCATTCAGCTGAGGAACACCGTGATCATCAATGGTGAGGATAGCAGGAACATCTGCATCAGTGCAGAAGAGAAATTTATCAAAATCGTGGGCACGAACCGTGGCAAGAACTTGAGAACGCCAAAAACGGTAGTTCGATCGATCCAAACGAATGGATAGAGTGATAAAGGATTTAGGCAGAAGAGAAGGATTAGAATCCATGATAAGAAGAAGAATCAGAATCAACAATCAAAGCCAGAAGATCAACCCAAAACCAACCGAAGAAATGAAGGTAACCGACTCATGAGATACCATGTTGAACTCTCACATTTATGTAATCTTTTATGTAAATTTCACTCAAATGAATAAAACGAATTACATTGGTTTAAATAGGAAAAGAAAGCTACTAGAATATTCTATGATTGTAGCTAACAAACTAACCGAATCTTATGCTAACAAACTAACAGAATCGGTAGACTATAGTGTAGGCCAAACTAACAGAATCGGTAGGCTGTAGTGTTGGCCATAATGTTGAGCAGAGTAATACTATAACATTTTGTAAATGAGTTATTTTCTTTTTGGTGTATAAAAATAATGTTGGGATGTTAAAAGAAAATGTGGAAGTAATATTGGGACAAAGAGAATAAATTGAAAAACAACTCTCCAAAATAATTAATTTTTTATTATGTTCGAAGGTCGTAAACTTTGGAACCTGGTGGATGTAAAAATTCTTTTATGCTTTATTTGGATAGATGGATTTGAAAATGAATTGATTTTAAAAAAAATTACATGTAAGAAAGCACATTTTTCAAGTTAAGAATTATAACGAGATGAGAGAGAAGTGAAAAAATAAAGAGAGATAGAGATGGAAAGGGATAAAGAGGGATAATTTCAAATGATATGATTTTAAAAAATATTTAGAATTCATCTATTTTAAACATAATTCAAATTTAAATAGTTGTAAATTCATATAGAGAATTATTATTCTTTTGTATGAGATTCACTGATTTCAAATCCCATCAACAATATAATATGTGTAGTTCCTATTGAAGTGAGCATTTTTTAGCTGGGCCAAAGTATTTATATAAAATGGGCTTGCTCTCCCATAGTTGCAAGAAATAGGCTACCCCATATTATGGGCCTTTTTTTTAAAGTACTCCGTCTGTACATTCTCCCATTTTTTAATTTGTTCATAAGAATATTTTTTATTCAAAAATAATCTACTCTTACAAATAAAATTTTAAATTTTATAACATTTTTACTTTTTATTACTTTATTTATTATTTTAATATAATATTATTTTTTATTAAATCTAAACCTCGTCTTAGTTATGAAGAAGGAGAAAATTTTAATGAGAAAGTTTCTTGGACAAAAAATATCAAATTTTAAGTGTTTTATATAAGAATATTATTTTTCGCACATGTCTATTGTCAAAGATGGGAGTACCAAATTGTAACGAAGAATCAAGCATGTTACATCTCATTCTCAGCATCGTCGATTTTTCGTTTTACAATGTGGGATACGGTAATTTTAAAATGTTAAAAATTCCAATTCTTTATATCTAGGCATCTAGCCCACTTCGTTCTTAGTTTAATACTCCATCCGTCTCATAATTATTTTCACACTTTCCTTTTCCGTCCGTCCCATACTTTACACAAACACTCTACTTTTCTTAAAAATTGTGTCATCCCAGATGTGTTTTCACCTTTGGAATGGAGAGAGTATATTACACCATGTCCCACTTGGATAGTCATATTAGAAATTTTACATAAACTCATATTAGAATTTTACATAGATTAATAAAAAATTATTTCTTTTATTTTGAATTTTATTTATAAATTTTTTTATATAACCCTTGTTTACAATTAAAAATCATTTAAATTTAATTATATGAAATGTAAATGACAAAAACTTGTACGCAGTGAACTCGAATTCTCAATTATAATTGTCACGTATATACATTATCACTGTTTCTATTATATATATACTATCATTGTTAAAAAATTAAGAATATAGCAGTGATAGTATATATGAATAATAGTGATATGAATTCGATTTAAAAAAACAAAACTAATGAATGTAAATATTATTGGAGACATATATTATTAAAGTAATTATAAATACGTGCATTTTTAAAACGTACATAAGACAAAGGTTTAACTAAGATGACAGAAAGACATAAGACTTAGATGAAAGAGGATTAAGGGCATTTGGTCCTGTTGGCATGGGTGGTCATATCAGTGTAGCAGGTGCCGCAGAGTTCCCTGTTTCCGGAGGTGCCCGGTGGGACACACTTGCACCTAAGACAGCAGGTTCCACAAGCTCTGTTGCACACATTCTGCCGAGAGTGTAAGCTGCATCTCACCTTGCACAGTTCCCCACAATCTAACCACCATTTCAATTTCATCAAATTAATTAGTAGTATTATATTATGAATTTGGGATGATTAACAACTAATGTTTGTAATATTACCCAGATATTGTAACAGCCTTCTGTTGCTGCCTCTCACCACCTGAACAAGGTAACGAACAATACTTAATTAGAAACTCGATTGCATGCGCAAGAGAGAGAGAGAGAGAGAGAGAGAGAGAGAGAAAACCATTGCTGCTTCGTAGGCTGGAGTTTGATTCATGTCGGATGATACCTGCAATATATATTTATGGGTCAATGAAACAGAGCCCATAAAAGAAAGAGTGAAGAAGAAAATGGTTGTTGATTTACCAGAGCAATGAAGAAGAGGAGGAGTAAAACAAGTAGACGGCATGCCATTTTGCACCCTAATTTTTAATTATTATAATTTTTCTGTTTTTTCCTGGCGAGATGAGGGAGAAAAAGGAAGGAAGGCGGTGTGAGTTATGTGGAGTGTGTGTTTGTAATTTATAGGCGGTGTTGCGGGTTCGGATTTGCTTGTGCTGGATATACGCACCGGCCGGGTACGGGTGGGTTCCTTCAATTTAATAATATAATTGAATACCAATATAATACTCCCTCCGTTCCATAATTATTTTCACACTTTCTTTTTTTGTCCGTCCCACAATTGTTTTCACACCCTATAAATGAAAATTATTATTTTAACTTTATCCTCACAATCCAACTAATCTCATTATTTTAATAATATAACTTTACACAACACTTTATTTTTTTTAAAACACATTTGGAACGGAGGGAGTAATATTCTTACACTATAATATAATCTATGTGAGTTTTTAAATTGAATTACTTAAGTTGAGGACATATTGAATTTTAAAGAGGTATCTAATGATAAATGTGTTCCCTTGAATTTTGGATAATTACATCAAAAACTTATTAATTCAATAACAAATTATAGTAACCAACAAAAAATATTACTTCCTTCCCATAATATTCATATTTTTTATTTTCATATTTAAAAAATAAAATTTAATATAATATTAATATTATATTTACGGATATTGTGTTAACCAGTATGATTCATACGGCAGAAGAACCTTTTCATGATTTTAGTAATGCCCCAATTCCCAGCAACATAATTAACCTTTGATTGAATTCATTTTTAAAGTGTAATTTTATTTTTTGATTTATCTACAAGTTATTATTACCTCTATACTTAAAAAATTTGCATTATTTTTAAAATTATAATAAATAAAATATATATGATAAATAATTATGTGGTAAAAATCTTAAGAGTGAGAAATTAAAAAAATATTATAAGTCTTATAGAATAAATTTTAGAAAATTATGTAAATCTTTAATCGATGGAATGACAATGCAACACAGTCGATTTAAAACGATACTTATGGGTAATAATAAAATAATGATGGTGAGAATATTTAGAGAACAAAAATTAGGAGTGGCACTACAAACGAGGTTCCGCTTGTCCATAAGCGCGTCAGCTTGAGGGCCTCCACTTTTGAACATTGAGTACAAAGACAAAAGAGTAGATTTACATCTGTATAACCCATCCAATAAAATTTACTCCCTCCGTACAAAAAAGAAACTCCATACTTTCTATTTTGTATTATCCCACAAAAAATTTACATAGCTAAAAAAAAAATTATTTATTAAACTCCACTTTCACAATACACATATAATATTCATAAAAATATATTTTTTATATCTTTTTTTTAAACTGCGTGCCCAAAAGACACCGTAATATCTTCTGAGACGGGGGGAGTATATTTTTTTTTATCAGCAGAAAAGTACACATCAGTGAAATTTATATTTTTTTATCAGCAAAAAAGTACACATCCAATGAAATTTATATTTTTTTATCAGCAAAAAATTACATATCCAATGAAATTTATATTCCAATCCGTCCCGGTATAAGTTGCTCGTTGCTTTTGGGAACACACGGATTAAAGTAAAAGTAAAAAAATATAAGTGATGTAATGGAATAAAATGAAAAAGTAATGAAAATAGTGTATAAAATATTAAAAATAATTAAAAAAATGAATAGTAGTTTCCAAAAATGATAAAATAGCAAATGAGCAACATATAGTAGAACGGACGAGAGTGATAAAATGAGCAACTTATAGTAGGACGGAGGAAGTTTTTTTTTTTTATCAGCAAAAAAAATATATTAATATAGAGTATAAGAAATACCCCTCAATTTAGAATACAAATAGTTTTCAAACACTCAAACTAAAGAGCCTTACTATATGAGCACCAAATACAACAACTCTAAATATTCAATTTACTAAAATTTACATATTATTACTATCTCTGTCCTACAAAAGTTTGCATACTTTTCTTTTTAGTTTGTCCCACAAAAGTTTGCACACTCCTAAAATAAAAATATTCCTTTAAATCTCCACCTTTAAAATATTTACCTGACAATCTCCACCATACACATTCTACTCATTACACTTTTCCTTAAAAGTCGTGCCCCCAAAAGTACCACAAACTTTTACGGGACGGAGGTAGTATGTTATTTAATTACTCCTTCCCTCCAATTATATGTATTTCTAAGCCAACTTTATATGTCCCTTAATTCGTTTTCAGAGGAAATAGAATTCGAATCATTCACTCAAGTGAGGAGTTCGATAGTCAGGTGGGCCTATCTGGTTATTCATTTAATATATCTAAAGGCAAATTTAATCTTATTTTTATTTTGGTAATCTTTTTATGCTCCAATTAATTTTTTTTATTGATTTCACAATAACTTACTAAAAGAATATGAATAAGTGCACATACATAAAAAATTCACATATATATTTAAATGTTATTTTTTTATTTAAAAATAATTTTTTTAAAAATTTGTGTGCAAGTATAATTTTCATATTCTAATAAAGACAAAGAGAAAAAAGTTGTATGGAACTGGAAAGATAATGTAGTACGAGAGAGAGCAGTCTCTGAGGAATCCAGCCATATTCCAGTTGGACAGATCAATCAATGCCATCTCCCTCCCTGATATTTTTTTGGAGATGCTCAAATTTTAATTGGGAATTTACCCTTTTTTACTTATTTAAATAAAATCAAGAGTTTATAGATTTTTACGTCCCGTAACTTTGCACTAGTTTGATTTCGATCCTCGTGAAATGCATATTTTGAAATTAGTCCTATAAGTTTGAATTTTTTTTTGAATTTGGTCCTTTTACCTGCTATCGTAGGTAATCTAACAGGTAACCCATGATATTTTTTTATTTTTTTTATTTTTTACAAACACATGACATATATATACAATCACAATTAATTATCAATTAAGCAAACTATAATTAATTTACACATGACATTTATATACACACACTATGTATGTATATATCTAGCTTTATAATTAATTAATATTTTATAGTATAATAAATACTACACTTAATTTCTAAACAACAATTTAATTATAATAATTATACTAATTATATATTAACAAATAACACACATATACAATTTTCAAGAATTTAACATGTGTAGGTTCTTTTTTAAATTATTTTGCTTTATCATAAAATTTATTAATATATATATATATATATATATATAATATTGTGTACATATACATTAAATATATAATTATATATAGAGGAATTATATACGTATTAAGGTCTTTTAAAAAAATTAACTAATTTAATTATGATATAAAAGTTATTTTATTGAGAACACAATACTGAATTCTTTAAACTATAAAGGTAATATTTTTGTCATAATATCTAGTTAGAATATTTTTTTATTCTTAATTACTGAGATATATAAAGATTTCACTTATTTTTTTTCAAATAATATAATATTTTTGACTTAAGTATTATTTTAATTTCACAACTTCATGTAAATATTACTTAGGTTTTTAAATACCTATATTTTATATTTTAATTTATTATAATATATTATTTACTATATAATTTATTATAATTTATTATAATATATTATTTTATATTTTATATTTTAATATATTATTTCACAACTTAAGTAATATTTTATATTATTTTTAAATACATATATTATCATTACAAATAGTAAATAATATATTATAATAAATTAAAATATATAACATGGGTATATAAAAGCCTAAATAATATTTACATGAAGTTATGAAATTGAAATAATACTCAAGTTAAAAATATTATATTATTTGAAAAAGATTAAGTGAAATCTTTATTATCTCATTATTAAAAATAGTAAAATACTCTAACTAAATATTATGTCAAAAATATTACCTATACAGTTTAAAGAATTATGTATTGTGTTCTCAATAAAATAATTTTTATATCATAATTAAATTAGTTAGTTTTTTTAAAGATCTTAATACGTATATAATTCCTCTATATATATTATTATATATTAATGTATATATACACAATATTATATTATATATATATATATCTTAATAAATTTTATGATAAAGAAAAATAATTTAAAAAAGAACATACACATGTCAAATTCTTGAAAATTGTATATGTGTGTTATTTATTTAATAATTATATAATTAGTATGATTATTATAATTAAGTAGTTGTTTAAAAATTAAGTGTAGTATTTATTATATTATAAAATATTAATTAATTATAAAGCTAGATATATACATACATAGCTATATGATGTATGTGTGTGTATATAAATGTCATGTGTAAATTAATTATAGTGCTTGATTATTAATTAATTATGATTGTATATATATATGTCATGTGTTTAGTAAAAAACAAATAAAATTAAAAAATTCATGGGTTACCTGTTAGGTTACCTGCTATAGCAGGTAAAAGGACCAAATTCAAAAAAAAAAATTAAAACTTACAGGACTAATTTCAAAATGTGTATTTCATGAGGACCAAAATCAAACTAAAGCAAAGTTACGGGACGTAAAAATCTATAAACTCTAAAATCAATGTGTTAAGTTATGATAAAATATATATGTGAATAAATTTTATTATTAAATAGTGTTGGGAGTATTTGTTGATGAGTAAGTTTATTGTGAATTTGAATTTGCGTGAAATATTATCATTGTGTATATAAATTAATATTTTTATGCATATCAATTATATTATTCTAAAAATATTTGATAAAAAATAAATTATGATAGAAAATATACATAATAATCTCAACTTTATCTTATTAATTTTATGATAAATACATTAATTCAGAACAATGTTAGTTATTTTATTTAAAAATATAATAGTTGTGAGTTGGCAGTTATTTCACTAATTAAAAGGTGTTAATGTTCATTTCATGAATGAAACTAAACTAATTTTCACAATACAGCTCACTAATTATATGCATGCCTTATAAAATGAAATTTATATATTTATTAAATTTACATCATAATAAAATAATACTCCCCCGTTCCATAATTATTTTTACCCTTTTTTTCCCTCCATTCCACAATTGTTTTCACACCTTATAAATGAAAATTATTATTTTAACTTTATACTCACAATATTCACATATTTACACAAAATATCATTATTTTTTACATTCAATACAACTGATTTTATTATTATTATAATAATATAATTTTAAACATCATTCTATTTTTTTTTAAAGTATGCAATTTCAAGGATAAAAATACCTATGAACAGAGGAAGTAATAATTTATCCCTGACTAGACATCTACAAGAAACCTACTCTTTAATGTCATACTAAAAATAAAATCGTTTACGTACACACTAAAATTACTGTTACAGCTGTTAATTTTATATTCTGACTTATATTTATTTGTGCAGTATTACATAATTTATATACTCCCTCCGTCCTTCCCATAATTGTTTTCACACTTTCCTTTTTCGTCCGTTTCATAATTGTTTTCACACCTTATAAATGGAAACTATTATTTTAACTTTATCCTCATAATTAAACTAATTTTATTATTTTAATAATATAATTTTACATAACACTCTATTTTTTTTTTAAAGTTGTGTCATTTTAGAGGTAAAAACACATTGGAGGGAGTATTTGTTACTTGTATGTCATAATAAAGTATAGACAATTTATATGGATGTCGAATTAAAAATGACATGAAAAGAGGAAAAGTGGTAACAACGCCATAAAAAAATCGTGTGTTGTGCAGAAACGGTGGACCATGGATTTTAGAGTAGAGAATTGCAAATTCATGTTGAGCTGGACTCTACTATGTACCTACCTACCTTATCTCAAAGTTAATTTTTATTTTACTATTTGTAAAAGTTTTGAGATAAGAAGTAATTCCTCCGTTCCAGGGTATTTGCACCCTTGGGATGACATATAGTTTAAAGTAAATATATTTTTTAAATAAAGTAGTGGTATATGAATAAATTTGTGAAAAGATTTGTGAGTGTACACGTAAATCGATGTTTCCCTTTTAAGTAGTGTGCAAATTAATTTGGAACAACCCAAAATAGAAAGTGTGCAAATTGATTTGGGACGGAGGGAGTATTTATTTATATTTAAAATACCAATTGAAATAATTTAAATAATTTAAATTAGTATATTTTTTACCTTTTTTTTTCATTGTTACAAAAATTTATGTAATAGATTAAAAATATTGAATAATAGTGCAATTTCTTTTCGCATAATCTACTAATTTAAAATAATAAAAAAAGATATATCAGAACCTGCCCCATAATAATATGATTTTCTGTTATGTACTTTTCTATTTCTTTAGAGTAATAAAGCAAATATTTTATGTATGTAATGTTTTGAAAAAAAATGAAAATAACAATTAAATATGAGAGAACCTTTTTAATAATATAGAAATTAAATTTAGGACAAAGAAAATATTTGAGTAGTGATTTTAAATATAAAAAAATGCCGTGCAGTTTTCGTTAAGTGGATCTAAGGTTTATTAGACTACTCAAGTGAATGGTATATAAAGATTTTTCCGAAATTTCCAAATGGTTGCCTTTTCATGGTGAAATCCTAGTTTTAAATAAATGTTAGGATAAATGCATTTTTTGTTTTTTAATTTCTTAAATTTGAGAAATTAATTAATGGTCGCTTTTTTTTTTTTATATAAACCTCACCCCATCTCCCTTAATTTGTTCCCGAAAAAAAACGAATTCAGATCACACACTCAAGTGAGAAATTCGGTAGCTAAATGAGCCAGCCCACCTGATTGTGATCGCTTAGAGTTTAATCATGCCTTGATTATCTCAATTAGTTAAAAAACCTCCATAAAAAATTTGCTTGTCTTATTTATACGTTAATACAAACTATACATATTATAATCACTTTGCCGCCAATAAAGGATAATTTAATGACGCGAATATCATTAACATTACATTCACATCAATTGCTCTATTTATATATAAACCCTACAAATAATTACTCTTACTTTATCTACTTAATAAATATTTAATTATTATTTTTTAATACAAGCACTCAAATAACTTGAGCCAACATTCAAGGATACATTAGTTGAAAATAGAGCGGTTAAAATAAATGAGTTGCTCGTGAGCTCGAGTCGGATCGTTAAAGCTCGACTCAACTCGATGTGTTAAACAAGGCGAACTCAAAGAAATATTCGTTTCTTAACGAGCTCGGCTCAACTCGGTAAGCTAAAAAAATAGGGGTTATTTTATAAATATTATATAATTTTAGATATAAATTAATAATATTTTATATAATAATACAACTCATATTCTCAAATCACCTATACTAATGAATTATTGATAGTTTTATCTTTATTAAAGTATGCAAATAAAAATATATTAAATTATAAAGTTGTTTATATAGTATAAATTAAATATTGTTGTGAATCTATCGTCCTCAACAAGGCTTCAACTATTCAAGCAAGAATCAAAGACAATGAAGAACTCCGATCTAGAATTGGATGAACACAAAATTGCAGAAATTTGAGAAATCAAGATAACTCAAGAACAAAGAATTTTATGTGGTTCGATCAATTGATCTACGTCCACGGATGAGAGTTGCTCACTTTCTCTAATCAATGGAATAATGTTTACAGAATACAAAGTTTTCTCACTCTAGTATCTCTATATGTTTAGTATATGTCTCTCTCTTTACTGGTTTTAATGCACATATATATAACCAAGATCCTATAACTGCATATTAAACATGTAACCAATCAACGAGATCATATGGTTACAACCGTCAAGAATTTTTTTATTTATTTTTTATAAGTAAAATTACAACCGTCAAAAATAACTGATCAGACGTCCAATAGAATTATTCTCCAACCGCTCAAATAACCGACTTTATCACTGAATATGAAGTAGCCTTCGTCATCATTTGTTTCAGTTATTTAGACTTGTAACCATCAGCTTGGGAATTAACTTCAGTTTGAATGACTCAGCGGTAGATGATTTCAACTCAGGATAAGTAATTCAAGATTGCACCTTCAAGTTACTGAGTTTCAGTAGACAAGTGCCTTTAAAACCTGAACACTCAGGACGTGAGTCAGGATCAGTGCATTCAGTCTCAGTATCAAACCTTCGCTAAGGCTCAGGAACAGATTCTTTCACGTTCAGGATCCAAACTTCAGGATCAGGATTCAAAATTCAGGATCAGAATTTCGGATTAGATTTCAGGATTCAAACTCAATTTAGCTTTTACACTTAACAAATATTCCCTTCGTCCCAAACCAATTTGCACACTACTTAAAAGGGAAACATCGATTTGCGTGCACACTCACAAAACTTTCCACACATTTACCCATATACCACTATTTTATTTAAAAAGTACATTTTTCTTAAACCGTGTGCCATCCCAGGAGTGCAAATACCCCTGAGACGGAGGGAGTATATTTTTCAGGATATTTGAGTTCAATTGAGCTTTGCACGTAAATTTCGAGCTCGATGTTAAGCTCACTTTTCTTAACGAGCCGAGCCAGCTCGATAAACTTAACGAGCCTACACTATTCGGGCTCGCTCGACTCGTATAATAGCTCTAGTCGGAAATACAGTTTGTGTTGTACAATTTCAGTGTCAAGATGCACTTGAGATCGGACATGCAGTAGAAAAAATAATTTTCAAAGAAAAAATAAACCGAAAATTAAAAAAAAAATTATTGGCAAAACTTAAGTGCTGAACAGCTGGAGCAAAAGAGGCTTTTGTCAAAAATATTATGACCATGCATTGTCTCTCATGGATAAAGTTGCTAATAATAAAGGGATATACATGCATTTGGACATGCAAATTTCATACCAAAACCAAAGTCCCATATCTAGCATGGATTGAGATTGTCCGATTTCGACCGTCCCCTGGGGGACCATTCTTGAAACATATAGATGCATTCTAAAGCCCATTCCAAATTAGAAACAACAATTATCGTCTATTAACTTTTAAACAACAAATAGCAAAAATAAAAATTAAAAATTAAAAACTACCATTTTACCTAATCAATGGTTGATTTCTCTGGGTCAAAATTTCTGGCATTCCTTCTATAGAAATAATCTGGAAAAGATATGTGCAAGAAGACTCTAGTTTTATATCTCAGTGGACCGGTTGGGACGAAAGCGCCCACAACCCACCAAATGGGAAATTTGCTGCTATATATCAACCCCAGAATCAAAAAAAAAAAAAAAAGAGAGAAGAAAAGGAAAAGGATATATTCCCTCTTGTGAAGAGAATGTCATCTAGAAGACAATAGTGAGCTCCTTCTCATTCATCTCGTATACATGGTCGCTTGCGTCTGTGATAGCACTCTGCGTGATTTTTGTGTTGATTTTAAAATACATATAATGATTGGAATGGTTGAAATAAATCTCTGAAGCAAACATATAAATTGAATAACCTGTCCCAATTTGGTAAGAAAGTTGTTCATGAGACTTAATGATGTGAGCCGAACATCTTCATTAGATTTGAGTGCTTGAGCAATAGCAAACGCTCCCTCATCCTGCATCATAGAAAAGTAATGGTATAAAATGATAAAATGAACCTGATATTATGATGTGTGGCATTTTATTGAATATAGTGCATACTCTTATTTCATTGAACCCAAGATTGAGTGATGTCAAAGCTTCATTAACCACTTTCAAACTACGAGCAAGGCAGATAGCACCCTGCAGACAATGGGAATGAAGCATGTTGAGAATGAATAAGCTAAAAGTGCACCTGAAAACACTAAAAAAAAGCCAAACCTCATCCCTCAGTCCATTGGCTCGTAGATCTAGGCTCGATATGGTGCTATTATATTTCAGCATATCTGCAATATGTTCAGCTCCAGTGGCACCTATCTGTGAAAATTGTCGATGAGAAGACCGTGGAATATATTCTAAGAAAAGGTCAACAAATTTGTATTTTTAATTCGTCACCTGGCACCAACCAAGCATTAGATCTTTTATATTTCCATGAAATTTAAGCACTTCTGCTAAGGCCTTTGCACCATCAGGCCCAATTGGATTATAACCAATTTCCAACTGGAAAAGACACAGAATTTAGGGTGTAAATATTGCAACGTTGAAAATATTGCAAGTGAGAATCAAAACTTGAGCACGCACAGCGGTGATGACAGAATTATCCTTCAGAACTTTTGCTATTTCACTGATCCCTTTGGCGTGGATGTCATTCCCGCCCTGCAAATATTCTTGCTGTTATCAGTGAAGTATCTCATAACAAATTTCAAAGTCACAGATGATGTAACGAGTCAAAATGAAGCTGATTCAGATTCAACGATGTTATGTTCCCTTAACTTACTAGATCAACATTAGTAACTGAGCGATTATCCTTCAATGCATCCGCTATCCTTTCAGCTCCCTGAGACAAATACATGTTAGGACAGTGCATACATATCTTGACAAGAGGTGCATTCATCTTCTATCATGGCAATGCAGATTTTGCAAATAACGAAATACTAAATGATTAAAAGATAAAAAAAAAAAAAAAAATTGGCAGTTTACAGGAAAATATTAAATAGTTTAATTTCTATTGTCCTACCTCATCTCCAATATCATTCATGTAAAGACTAATCCACAACAAGCTCTTGCTTTTCTTGACATACTCAGCGACATGAAAGGCTCCTCTTGCACCAATTGAATTGTTAGCAAGATCCAAGGCAGTAAGCTTCCCTACAAGGAAGTGAGAATTGTCAGATCTGCTGCAGTAAGCACAAATAGAAATAACAAAACCGTCAATTTTCTGAGGATGAACCTTTAGAAGAAGACAGGCCAGACATCAAAGCACGAACTCCTTCATCTCCAATAGAGTTCCCTTGCAAATAGAGTTCCTAGATATATTAAGACCAAACACTAAGTTCAGAAATGAATCTAAAGGTCGAAAAGAAATGTTGCATATTATAGAAAAGATGGTGTCATCATCTTATTTTGTCCCCCTTCTATTGATTTTGAAAATAAAAATTGCCTCTTGATTGCATCAACAGCCCAGATATGTGCACCTGACCATATTAAAGGATATCTCCAACTGAGTGAACATCTCTCACCATGTGATTTAGATAGTTTGTTTAAAAATTCATAATGCATAAATCTTGGTGTTCCTAGGTCATAGTGTGAGTGACATGACTTCCATGGCAATGCAAGACAAAATATAAAAGATACACGGAAAGTATTGTACTTAGGTAGTTTCTTAAAAAAAGAGCGAAAAGGAAAGATACCCTCAAGGATTTGTTTCCCTCCAGTCCTTTCGCAAGTGCAGATGCACCAAGTGGACCACCATAATTGCCACTGGAATGAAACCAATTTATCAGGATCAAGAGAAGTCTCATGTTCTAAAACCATCAGTAGACATATTCGTAGAAAATAATAAAACAGGAGTTTCTTTACTTTCTTATGTTGAATTCAAATATATGTACTGGAAGGTTTGGTTACAAGATCATTACTTGAGGTAAATTGAGAGTATGCTCTTATTCTCAAGAATGGCTCCAGCAAGGCTTGAAAATCCCTACCTCCATTTCCAAAATTATTGAGAAACAGAATTAGTGGCCATATCCAACGTTTACACAATCCAAAATATAAGTATATTTCTATTATGATTTCATACAGAGTAGTCTATTAAATTGTTATTCAGTTCAATGACACGCAAGGTTGAATTTTTCTTCAACATCTCAGCAATAGCTTTTGCTCCCTGCATAATGACAAATGAGAAGTACAAATTAGGCTCTTCACCAAGGGTGTATATAATGAAACATGCTCTAGATCCTGCTAATGCTATTTCTATGCCAACAATAAGCTGACCTCATCGCCAAATGCACTACTACTAAGCTGTAGCTTCTGAATACCAGTATTATCCACCAGAATGTCACATAAAGACTGCAAGTAGGATATATAGTATTTGATAAGAACACAAGTTTGAATCATGCTTGTTAAATATCCAAAAAGGAGATTAAGGCTAGTAAAAAACAAGTAAGTAAATAGAATGACATTGATTTTATTAAAAATACATCAGTATAAATGCTGCTGTAAAGAAGTAAATATTCCAATCACTAAAACAACTCAACTAAATTAAGAAAGAAAGTGGTGTTCTCAATTTTTTTTATACCAAACTCATATTTTCAGACTGGCAGACATTATTCTATCGTCCCATATTAATATAATTCCATCTTTGTGGATGGATCAAAAAAGCAAAATGAGTTGCAGATACACCTGAAAAGTTTCGGTCAATTACCTACATAAGTTGTAGGTTACAAGACACGGAAATAACTCGTAAAAGATGTATATAACAGTGCCCTATATATGTCTTACCTTGACTCCTTCATCCCCAATAGAGTTTCCTGATAAGTTAAGAGATTTTAGTGCAACGTTTGATTGCAAAATCCCATCAAGCGCCTTTATTCCTTCTGCTGTAATCCCATTAGCTGCAAAACTCACTTCTTCAGCAGTCTGAAAATAAGACAAACAGGGAGTAAGATAGAGGCACCCAAGTTTTCAAGCAATAATCTGAAGCACAAAAAAATGTTTTCAGAAATCTCTCACCTGATTATATGCTAAGCTCTCAGCTAGGAAAAATAACCCTTCATCTCCAAAGTTGCGACCTAACAACATTTACGATTAGACCTATCATCTGCCAGAGATTCAAAGGTTTCAAGATGACGGCGCACAAGACAATTCCAAAAGCAAAAGCGGAGATTGCTTTGAAGGTTGTCTTGACAGGTAAAAAAATATATGCTTGAAATGGACAGTAAAACAGTAATAGAGTGATGGATGAGGAAACATGGGCATACTATTCCATAAATTCAACTCCATGTGCATTGAATATAATAACGGGGAATATAAACTATGAAACTGAGAAAGCAGTAAATTGTATTATACCTGACATGTCAACACTTCTGAAAGACCTAAGCTCTTTGGCAAAATCATTTAGCTTCAGTCTAGATTCCCTCTCAACTTTTGCCCCAAAAGATGATAATAAATTTGTCCCGGCGGCAAAGGACCACTTCACTCCTTGGGCAGGTTTAGTCTCTTCAGCTACAGATTTAGACGGTTTTGGCACAAGGATTTTCTCCACCAATTTCCATAAAACTGTCAGCTGGAAAGACTGGATTAGTTACAAATTGAGATTTTATTTAATTACACTCTATTATAGTACTACGGAAAAGTCATGGCGCTAAAATAACGTTTTAATATTACTGAAATAGGATAATGGCGTACTAAAACTGGATTTTTGGATTTTCCACCGTAGCCGTGCAGTCTTAGTCTAGACAAAATGGAATTCAGCCAAAAGAAAATTGAGCTTATATGGATACAACTCAAACCATAGTTAAAGGAATGCCGCACACCTGCGAGGAGCTCTAGGCTAGAGCCATTGCACGTTTGTTGTGTTTAGTCATGCACAGATTCTACGGTGATGTACTTGTGTTGCTTCCGTCCTGAGACGGTGTGACCAAGGCATGCCTCTTGCTCACACGACTTTATTGTCATTTTAATAAAATTTCAAGGTCTTTCTTTTTTAAGATTGAACATTTTTTCTTCCACAAGGTTTTTAACTAAACTAGGTTTTAAGTAACTACACCAAAAAATAAATTAGAGTTTTAAGATTTTCCCTCTGGAATGTGGTTGGTGATGCTATTGGAGTCGACGAGCCTGCATATCAAACTAGAGGGAAACAAGTGGACAAGGAAAAGAGTGTGTAAAGGATATTCATTAAGAACTAGAGATGAAGATGATGAGTTGAATTTGCGGAAGAGCGGAAGAAGAATACAATGGTGATGATCCACAACTTGGTGGTATTGATGACGAGGAGGACTTTGATGTGCCAGGGAGGGGGAGGGGATGAGAATGAGAACTAGAATATTAATTACTTGCTATTCTTTGCTGCATTAGATGTATTGTGTGTTTATCGAGTCTAATTATACAACTTTAGTGTTTGCTTCATGTTTACATTATTATAGTATAATGTTCAATAGTTGACTTTTCAGTATTATTAAGCGATTTTGTGGCAGTGAACTTTATTGTGTAGGAAAATATGCATCAAATATGTTACATTGACATATAAATGATGTTTAATAAAAGGACAAGAGGCGCACCTTTTGCGCACTGGGATCCCTCTTGCGCATCGGCGCACTTTTTTGTGCGCTTAACGACTAGACTCAAAATCTATGATGTCTAGTTATGCTTGTTGAAGTCTGCATTTTAATTAATGTCTAGTTACTCCAGATTCACAAACACTCCACTAACAGTTAGAGTGAATGTCAACACATTGCTACACTAACTAGCAAAATTATGATTAACTATTAAAAGTGGGTAATTAAACAATATAGAACATCTTAACCCAAACCCTTCTGCCCTAAAACATCCAATACCAGCAATTTCTAACAGTCCTCCACAAACGTATGAAAATTTCCCAATCCTTCAAAAAATTGAACATTGATTCACAGCAATCTAATATTCAATGATCCATGGGAATCAGAAGACTGTAATCAAGCCACATTATCCAAGATCGCAACACCAAAATCGCCTACATACAAAAAAAAAAAAAAGAACAATACACAATTGGGAGAACGCATACCGAAAGTCACAACAAGAAATGCGCCTGCAGGTAGAACGAAGGATGCGATTTCTTTAACCGGAGCAACAGGAGCTGGCGCTTGAGATGGCCTGTAAACTCTGCGAGAACTACCGCCACGCCTAGAACTGCTACCGCCAGAACCGGCGGCCGCTGCTCTAATGCTGAGTTTCCTCGACTCCAAGGGCCTCAAATTGATGCTAACTAGAGCAAATGGGAAGTTTAAACCTAGCTCATTCCGGTGCAACAAACTGTTTTTCTTGGAGCTTATTGCCCAAAGCTCTGTTCTATGTTTAGTTTGAAATCCAAAACTAATCTGAGATAGGTGAAAACAAAATTCTCAACATAAATACATAGCTCAATACATGAAAAAGCTGCAAAACTACTTGGATAAGTGCATACCTTTGGATGTGGACAGAGAGAGAACGCTGTGTACACCATTTATATATCGGTATCTATATATCCGTCGGAAAGGTTGCAGGAGAAGTGAAATGCTTCTCCGAAAAGGGATAGAATACAACGGAACGGCGACGATCGAAGATGATGATGAAGCCTGTTGATAGTGTGTTTGCTAGTATGGAAAAAAAAATGGGCTTGTTAGTCAAATGTTATTGGGCTTTCAATAATGTCTTAAACGGGCTTATTCAATTATAGAGGTGGGCTTAATCTGGCCCATGGGAACCTATGATTGTAAACGCCCAATAACTAGATTCGGGCTTGCTATGAGAGTCGATCGTGAATGAAAATACTAATATGTATGAGTTAAGTGAGGAAATTTATTTTTTTTGGTAATTTCATAAAAATAAAAAAAAATCTTTCAATCTTCTGAAATTAACATTTTTAATTTAGAATTAATTCAAATCAAAACTTATTAAAAACAACAAATGCATTTGCTAAATTTTGTTAATTCATTTTGTAATCAATTTGTTAATGCTATTAAAATTATGTTCGATACTTTTTTCCTCTTCTTTAATACTTTAAGAGCAACACTTGTGTACAAATTTCTACCATAGAAATATCTATTTTTGAAAAATTCGCGGATCTAAACCGGGTCGGGTCAGATTTGTACATTTTTTTCTAAAATTCGCGCAACTTGTAGTTCCAGGTTTTTTCGCTCCCAGATATGTTACAATTTGGGCAAAGACGTGTTACAATTAGGCAAAATATATGTTACTAATTCTTAAAAAATTAATTTTTTATACTTTTCAAGTAACTATAAAGAAAATATGTATTTCTGCAAGTATAAATATGTGTTACTTAATTTATTTTTTATTCTCTTTGTTGATTTATGTTAATAATATATTTTTTCGCTCCCAGGTATGTTACAATTTGGGCAAAGGCATGTTACAATTAGGCAAAATCTGTGTTACTAATTCTTAAAAAATTAATTTTTTTGTACTTTACAAGTAACTATAAAAAAATATGTATTTCTGCAAGTATAAATATGTGTTACTTAATTTATTTTTTATTCTCTTTGTTGATTTATGTTAATAATATATTTTTTCGCTTCCAGGTATGTTACAATTTGGGCAAATGCGTGTTACAATTAGGAAAAATCTGTGTTACAAATTCTTAAAAAATTAATTTTTTGTACTTTTCAAATAACTATAAAGAAAATATGTATTTCTGCAAGTATAAATATGTGTTACTTAATTTATTTTTTATTCTCTTTGTTGATTTATGTTAATAATATGTTATTCATGTACTTAATACATCATTTAATACCTTATATATGTTATATAAAATATAATATATATTTTTATAAGGATAAATAAATGTTTGTGCATACAGTAACACACATTTGATCTTGCAGTAACACGAATTTACTCTAATTGTAACACACATTTGCAGTAACACACATTTACTCTAATTGTAACACACATTTACTGTAGATGTAACACATATTTGCAGTAACATAAATTTACTCCAATTAATTGTAACATAAATTTGCAGTAATACATATTTACTCTAATTGTAACACATATTTGTTCCTCAATTTGTGTTATTATATGAGCATATATGTGTTACTATAGGATAAAATGTATTTTTATTAAGAATAAATATGTGTTACACATACAATGTAACATATACATGTTTTACATTGCATGAAAAATATTTACTTCTAAAAAAATAAATGAATATTTGTAGAAAATAATATTTAATCTAGTTGTAACACACGTTTTGCCTTAAAGTAACATGCATTTTCCCCAACTGTAACATACCTGGGAGCGAAAATCACAAGTTGTGCGAATTTTGGAAAAAAATACTCAAATTCGACCCGACCCGGTTTAGACCCTCGAATTTTCAAAAATGGATATTTCTAAGATCCGTAGAAATTTGTATATAAGTGTTTGTTATACTTCAATATTATAAATCTATAAAGTATATGGTTGATATTTTTTCCTTTACGTTGTACGTTACCCGGCCCTTTGTATTTTACTTATTTTATCATTTCAGTTGGACACGGATTTTAATATGAGCGTTATTTATTAATATTAAAAGAATAAAATAATTTTTATGAGGGTATTTGAGTCTATTGAACTTTACGTAAATATTTTTTTGTAAAGAGATGAAGTAATGGATTTTGAGATGTTTAACTTTGCAGGGAATAATTTAAAAGAATAGAGTTACTTTATTTCCATTTATAAATGAGATTTTAAATGAAACGAAATGTCAATTGGTAAGTTAAACAAACGGAGGGAGTATAAATAGATTTTGTCCATGCTACAATTTGAATTTATGAAAATGTGCTTTACTAATTAATTAAATTCCGTTATTTTTATATGTTTGTTGTTTTAATTGCCTACAAATTGTAAAACTAATATCCTTTTATAAGAACAACTAATATATATTTTTTAATAAAACATTTCACATTTCACACCATTAAAGTGGTTCATCTAATATTTCCATTCTAAACTTTCCCACATTTTTTTAATCAATTCCTCTTTATCCAGACGTTTCTCCAACTTCTAATAACCTTCATGAAAAAAGCACATAACATTCATTTGTTCATTTACTAATTTGAGTACATATATAATAATTAATTGGCAATTTTAAATTTTAATTTTTAAATACATAAAATAAATATTACAGTGTCAAAGATCTTTAATATCCATATTATAAAATATTTAACGTACGTACCTGCATAATACGTAGGGTTTATATATACTAGTATTATATATGATTTACAGTACTGAGCATTTTCTCACTACCTCTCAAACCCATAAATAGTTTATTCTTAGTTCTTTTTTTTTCCCCTTGATCATGCACTCCAATTTCAAGTTCAACAAATTAGGAAATTAGTGCCCATATATAATTGTACTAATACTGTACGTAATATAACAGTATTAATTGTTCCCATTATAAAATATGTGTGTATTGTTTACAAAATGACGGATTTAAAACTTTTCTTAAATTAATGCCATGATATTATATATATATATCTACATTTATAGCAGAAAAAATATTAAATCAATATGGCGGGAGGAATTAATTTATACTTAATAATCGACAAGAATATTACAAAGTTAAGCTGGATTACATTTCACGACAATAGTTAATTAATAGGACGCTACATTTTTTAAAAGATGTACATATATATATATGTAACAATTAATTAATTAATATATATTAGGAGGCACTACGTACGTACGTACATTAAAATAATAGTAAAATAAAATGATTTACATGCATGCAGTGGGCATTAATGTGATGGAGCATGCAAAAATGGCATGGATAGATGCTCCAATGGGGAGGACATCTTCATCAATAGTGTAATAAGGACTGTGAGGTGGGTACACAGATCCAACTTCTTCATTTCCCACTCCTAAAAGCAAGAAGGATCCTCGTACTCTTTCTAAGTAGACTGCAAAATCTTCACTCCCCATAAATGTCGGAGTTAGGATATAAAAGTCATCTCCCACAACCATCTTTGATACTCTTTCCACCTGCTCATATGTCCCCTCATCGTTTATCGTTGGTGGCAGCGTTGGATGCTCTTTCCCCTCGAACTCTATCTCCGCCCTGCATCGATGTACTGCCGCCTGCCCTTTTATCACCTGCAAATTTATAATACACTTATTAAACTATATACTCCCTCCCCTCCGTCCCAAAACTACTTTCACACTTTTCTTATTTACACGTCCCAACTCTTCTTTCATATACCTAAAAATAAAACTCAATAAAGTACATTTTTTCTTATTTTATTATTTAACTTTACACTCACATACTTACTTTTTCTTAATTCGTATGTCCAGAACTGAGGGAGTATTTTAGATTGCTCAAATAAAAAATTATTCATTATTATTTAATTATTTAATGTAAGTAATTTCAGGATATATAGTTGTATGAGGAGTAAAAGTGATGTGTATTAAATATAAAGAGACGGATTTAGTGGAAAAAAAGAAATGCTATTATTTTTCGTCAAGATACAGTATAGACAGGAGACTTATTATATGATTTAAAAGCTCGCATTTGGAGTTGGTTTGCTGTTAGAGGATATAAGGAGTCTTTATATATTTTTTTTTCTAAGTGACTAGTTCTACTTTGTACTGTTTATAAATATAAGAGATAGGAGTTTTTGGTGCTTCTTTTATGAGTTATTTCCGGAGTGTAATGCAAACTTGTGTAATTTTGTGGGTATTTCTTATACCTTTAAGCTATAAAAGTCTCGTTTTCCTATCAAAAATAAAGAGACGGACTTAGTGTTCTTTTGCCACTTTGAGTATGAAAATAGAGGGATATATATATATATATATATATAAACTAATAATTACAATAAATTAATTGATCAATGTGAGGAGACTACCATAACATTCACTAATGCGGCAATTATGTGATAATGGGAGTTTTTTTTTTTTTATGACACTATGGGGTTAAAAAATTATAATATTATTTTTACATGTTAATTACAAAACTAAAACACTGTCCTAGCTTTTTGGATTTAAAAAATTATGACAACAATTTTTTAAGTAGAACTAATCTATAGACCAAATGCAGGTCAAATCTCACATGTGTACTCAATTGGAACCTTGCCTTTTTCCTATTTGGGTATAAAAGTCAATGGATCATAGAAAGATTTCGGAATGGAACATCGATCTTCCAGAATGTTCATAAGGTGAAGATGAAGCTCAAATCTTAGGAACATTTCTTTTGGGGGAAATTAAGAAATAAGAATCACCCTCCTAGAGGAGGTTTGTTAGTATTGTCTATATATCATCTTTTCTTTTACAGTCTTCTTAAAATATCCTTGAGTGCTTTAAGTTGTGATTTTCGTTTTTTTTTTTTTTGAAAGAGAAGTGCATATATATAAGAGTAAATTTTTTATTTTTTTGGATAAAATAGAAAAAGTATGCATCTCAAAAGATCTAGGGTGCTTAAGATTAGTGATTTGGGTTGTTTCAGTAATAGAACCTTAGGCTATGTTTATCGCCACGACCATGATCCATAAGAAAAAAAAAATTAAAATGAAAAATCATAAGAATCCACGACACTGGACATTGCACAACTAAAGGTTGTGGTTTTTAACTCACAATTATTATGTCACGTGGCATAATTCTATTGGTATATTAGTTTGATAGAATTTAAAATATTCGATATCTCATATATATATATATATATATATATTAAAATTTTAGATTTTTTTCTCTCTTTAAATAGACACTAATATTAAAATAGTTTGAAACACTATTATTTTTCTCTCTTTTGTCTCTTTACTTGTTTAATCATCCAATTTTCTATCATGGAATTATTCCAATTTTCAATCTTTTCTGAACCCGAAAGATTTTTCACTCTCAAAATTTTCACACACCTATTATTAATTTGAGTTATGTATTATTTTTTATTTATTTCAATTCTTGTGATATTTTATTTTGTTATTGAAATTATTATAATTTTAAGTTTGTTGTAATTTTTTATTATGTTTATAAATTTAGTGGCATTTTTTTAGGTTTATTACAAAGAGAGACAAATGTGCAATTTTTAGAATATTTGCGTGCTTTCGGATGTGCAATTTTTATAATTTTTGCACACTTGTCACTCTTTGCAATTTAAAGGAAAAGTATGTCCTTCTTTTTTTTTTTCATTTTAATATGATAAAAGTTGTATATATTATATTTAATTAATAAACACATGAAAATATAATTTATTTAATGAAGGTTGGTGTTGTGAAGGGTTGTTGATAAAGTGGGAGAAATGTATGTTGAATGTTGTATATGTAAGAGAAATGTATTACTCCCTCCGTCCCACTATAAGTTGCTCATTTTGTCATTTTCGTCCGTTCCACTATATGTTGCTTATTTGCTTTTTTGTCTTTTTTGGGAAAAACTATTCACTTCTTTATTATTATTTTCAATAATTTTTACACTATTTATATTATTTTTTCACTTTTTTTCATCACATGACTTAAATTTTTTTATTTTTTTCATCATATCACTTATACTTTTTCACTTTTATTTTAATTCATGTTTCTAAAAAGTAAAAAACAACTTATAAAAGGAAGTTTTTATTAGAATGATGGGCTATGGAGAGGTCATGAATAAATATAATTTTAATGGAAAAATGATTATGGAGATATCTAGTCGGTAGGAATAGTTTGTGGGGGAGGGTGATTTCTTCGATGCATGAAAAGTTGAATCGTTGTTTTCTTTGGCATAAGGTACTGCTGGCTTTACATCTCAAAATATTGATTACTTCTTACTATTTTAATTTCTTTTTGGAAGAAAAAAGGAAAGAAAGTTTGTTGTTGCAAGTGGAAGTGTATAGTATGGGTATGAAAATTTAGAGATAAATTCGGATAAGATATAGTCGGGAAGGTGAAAGAAAGAGTATGGAATTGGTTATAATTATTTAAAAAAAAAATTATGTAATTCTTGTCAAGAACTTTGACTTCAACATGTTAGAATTTAGGCCTAAATTTAGCAGTTTATTCAATAAATAATTTTCCAATAAAAGAAAAAGGAATGAATATATATTACTCCCTCCGTCCCAATATTTTCTTCATAGGTGGAGTTTCACGCATATTAAGAAAAAGAGAAATATGTGAGTGTGAAATTAAATAATAAAATATAAAAAATATACTTTATTAACTTTTATCTTGGGACAGAGTGGGTATTAATTAAATTACCTCTCGTATTCTATTCCTTAAAGCATGGAAGCTGTCTCTCCCAAATGCCCTGAAGGTACCACCAATTGTGGCGGACTCCGGAATCACATTAAACGCACTTCCTCCCCGTACCATAGTCACCGACACCACCTAATTCAAATTAATTAATTTATTTTTTAAAATGACAATTTATTTATATATTAAAAAAACAAAAAAACTTATAATTATAAATTACTGAATTTACTTACCTGAGAATCCAAAGGGTCAATCTCCCTTGATACAATGTTCTGCAAGCTGATAATGGAACTGGAAGCAGCCAAAATGGGATCAATGGAATGGTGTGGGGCAGATGCATGGCCTCCCTTTCCCGTGATCTCAGCTTTAAAGCTTCCACAGCCCGCTAAAAACTTTCCAGGGCGGGATCCCACCGTGCCACGTGGATACCTGTGCACCGTATGCAACCCAAGTATGGCGCTAATCTTGTCAATAACGCCCTCCCTTATCATCTCTTTCGCACCTTCTCCACTTTCCTCAGCTGGTTGAAATATTAGAACCACCGTTCCCTAATTATATATATATATATATGTCAAATTCATTCATTCCATTTTTGTTACATCTATACTCATTAAGTAACACCATTTATTAATTATCCCCTCTGTCCCAGACCAATTTACACACTTTCCATTTTGGGTTGTCCTAAACTAATTTGCACACTACTTAAAAGAGAAACATCAATTTGCGTGTATACTCACAAAACTTTCCACACATTTACCCATACACCACTACTTTATTTAAAAAATACATTTTCCTTAAACAGTGCGTCATCCCAGAGTTGCAAATACCCCTGGGACGGAAGGAGTACTTAATAGTAGTATATATATATATATATATATATATTATTCTGCGAGAAATTAGGGTGTAATTTTTGGGTCTCATACATCACTAAGTGGGGCAGTAGATTTTTTACCACACACTAATTAAGGGTATGGCCTTTTTTAAGTTTTAAGTGTTTTTAAATATTAAATTTTAATAAAAATTGTGTTTTTGTTTGGATTTTTAAGTGGATGGGTTTTAATTTCAGAATAAATAAAAGTAGAATAAATATGAGGTGAAGTAAAAATATAAACTAATATATTTTATAGATTACTTTATAGGAAGATAGGGTTAGGATTTTAAATTTTATTTTTAAAACTCAAATTAGAATGAAATTTAATTTTAAAATTTTGAATTTGAATTTTTAAAACTGAAGAAGAACATATCCTAATAATTTTTTATTTTATTTTTGATATATTAATGATAACAACATGATGATCAAGTTTCACGTGTCCTTACCAGCAAATAGTTTCGGAGCTGTTGCAGTATTCTTGCAGCGCCCAGAAGCATTGCCACGTGTGCATCATGTCCACAAGCGTGCATCTTGCCATCTACCTTGCTCTTGTACTCCCATTCTCTCAACTCCTATCCTTTACAAACATATATACTTTACTTTCAATTGAAGCTAGTTTGGAAACTTTTCTCAACCTTCTGAGCAATATTTTTTTTTTTTTTCAAATCTGAAGTCGATGGGGTTATTGAAAGTTGGAGACCTAATATGGTCCTATCATGATAGGTACATCATATGTGTGATTAGTTGTGTGGGGCCCAAACGACCGATATTTTGACAAAAATACATAATTAAATGACTTTATCCTATATATAAATTCAAAGGAAAACTAGGACCGCTTGAATGTGAGTACTCATGAAAATGAAACTAAAATCCCATTTTGATGATAAGAAATTTAAATTAATTTAAAAGAAAAATAAAAAATAACCTGAATAGGCAGAGCATCCATATCTGCTCTAAGAGCCACGAATGGAGGATTGCCGGAACCTATGGTGGCAACAATGCCGGTTTTCGCGATGGGCCAACGATATCGAACTCCCATTTTATCCAATTCAACACGAACAAGAGAGCTCGTGTTGAATTCTTCAAAAGCGAGCTCGGGGTTCATGTGAATTTCCCTTCTTATCCTCGTCATCCAATTCACCGTCTCCGGCGAATTGGCTAACTCTTTGACATATTCTTTCAAAGATGAATTGTGCTCGTGAAGGAAGGGGTTCAAGCAAAGATGATCATGACCAGAAACAAGTTGGAGACATGAATAGAGCAACACAATTTTGATGATGATCAAGATTTGAACTAGTTCCATCTTGCCACGTGATCAAAAGAAAAGGAAATTACTTCAAGATTTTTTCAGAATCTTTATATATATATATATATATATATCGATCTTTTGGGGCATCATATATGGAGACTTTTATGAGGTTTCCTTTTTAAAGATGCAGTGACATGAAAACAACAAAAATACACTAGAAAGAAGGTTTAGTGGACTTCTTTCAACTGTCATATAAATCTATGGTTGGAATTGAAGACAGCACAATATGATTTGGATATTTTTATTTAATTCAAGAAAATGCTCATGAGATAAACGTGCCGAAAATACGCTTCAGAAAATGACACGTGGCGCATGGGTAGAATTGTCCGTCTGAAATATATTTTGAAAATGATATGTTATCTAACCCGATGTTGACTTCACATGACTCTATTTCTAAATTCTAATCAAATACTTCTTCAGTCAAAATTTTTTTTTAGTCACAATTAATTTCCTACTTATATTTTGAAATTAGATTTCATGTACTAATAATCACTATAAATAAAAAATTTATTGTTTCATTCACATAAATTGATTAATTATTTTCATAAAAAAATTATAGTAAAAATTTGAAAAATAAAAATAGGAATACAAAACTTGGACGGAGGGATAAGAAATTACAAACAGATGTTTGACTTCTCTCTGAAAAGAAGGTGAATATTCATAAAAGATGTAATAAAAATAGTGTACATTTATAAAGACAAGTGGCGTGGCGTCCACACTCTTGACTTTGTTACACCACCCCAGAGCTAGGCTGGAAAAAAAATCTCACAAAGTATAATTAGTTAGTTATTATATTAAATAATCAATTTGTATCCCAACATAAACTTCACATAACTTTTTTTTGGATACATAGATTAAGAAGTATTAAAAAATAATAGATGTACTACGAATTATGTGATAAGAAAGATTTTTTTTTTTTTTTTTTGATGTATTTGAACATTTGTTGTGTATAAGAATAAAATGCAGTGACAAATAATGAGTTATTTTCCGGCCAAAATTAAACTAAAGGGGAAGTTAATTGTATTGATCACGGACCAAAATAGAAATATATATATATATATATATATATATATATATATTATTTTTTATATGAATAGGGGCATTTCATAATTTTCATTCAGGGGCGTTCGGTATATAATGGTAAGGAATGTAAATGATATGAAATGAAATTTGTAGTTCTAATATAGTTGAACAATGATAGATTTTTTAGTATTTAGAATTAAAGTCATAATAAAATTATTTGGAACACACACTATAACTTTGATTCACCTTCAAAGTAGTCAACCAAACACTCCACCATAAAATACCAAGCTTTGCATGGAATTAATGCTTGTGGAGGTTTATGGGATGCTAACAGGTTGAGTTTATATTTTACTTGGCAACAAACATGACCTTTTTTTAGATGGATCATTATTAACCTGCAGATAGTATTGGTTGTATGCATGTATCCAGATCTAACTAATTAAAAAAAATGGAACTAGAATTATTTTGTGTGTGTTTGGAGTGGGTAAAATGGTTGTAGTTTTCATTGGATCCATTTTTTATATATAAAAAAAATCATAAAAATACTCTAGATAGCATACACAATATAAAAACACTTAAGATTGGTACTAAAATTTTCATGGCACAAATTCCTCGTTAAATCTAATGGAAAAAAAAAAAAAGTTGGTATGGTGTGAATTATTTCACTGTAAAATTGGCTTATAATTAGTATTTTATAATCAAATGAAACAACTAATACATTAAATACTATTTTATGGTAAATAGCTAATACTTTTAAATTAAAAAAATTTAATACTCTCAAAAGAAAGTTGCACTTTCTTATGGTTGAATTAAGTAAAAATGTGACACATAATCTATCTTTAGGTGACACATAATGCAAATGTATAATGCTTAGTACTTCTATCATTTGAAAAAGAAATAATCACAAATTAGTACAAAAATAATGTACTATTTTTAAATATATATAAAAATTTTGCATAATAATATAAACATAAGTTGAATAATATAATTTTTTTTTTTTTGCATATTGTACTTATTTAAAAACAATGCAGTATTTTTATATCATTTCGTTATTAGCCCTTTGAAAAATATAGGTTATACTTGGATTGAAGGTTCAATGGTATTCAAATAGTTTTCTAACATCATAAATGACTAACCCTTTCTGACTGTAAAAAATTAGAACAAATTTTATGATAAAACTTATTCATATAATACTCAAATGTTAGAAATTGTAATGGAGTTGTTAATTTGATCATTAGTACTCATCTTATTTGTTTTGGCAGAACTAAAACAAGTTACAAATTTATTTATCTTTTGGCGCAATTAAAACATGCAAGCGCCAAATTTAATATATGCACAATGAAAACAAGTTATTAATTGATTGATTAATATTTTTGCCACAACTAAAACAAGTTATTAATTTTTTACTTTTTATTTTGGCACAACTAAAACAAGTTTTAAAAGTGGTGGGGTGCAATTGGCCGGTTGACCCATCCATATTACTAATTTTCTTCAGTAGTACTATATATCTATTTTAATGTGGACGCATATCGTATTTAGTTTTGGTTCTAAAAAATTTAATTTGTTAGCTATGGTTACATAACTTACTTAATTGTTTAATTTTAATTCTAAAAAAATTAACTTTTTAATTTTAGTTCCATGACTTACATTGATTGTCCAATTTTAATCTCATTTTTGTCGAAAATTCAAAAAAAAAAAAAAAAAAGGTTTCTGATCGTATTTTCATCGAAAGCACTTAAGTCCTGTTTTTGTCCAAGTGCACTAAAATTTTAAATTAAAAATATAAAATTAATTACACACAGCATCCGCATAAGCAACCTAGATAAAAAGCTTCAATTTTCACCCGCACATGATAGGCTTGTGACTGGAACTGATAATTTTTTTTTCTTCTAATTTTCAACAAAAATGGGACAGAATTGAACAATCAATTAAATTATGGATCAAAATTAAGAGATTAAATTTTTTTTAGAATTAAAATTGGGCATGGAAAAAATTATGGGACAAAAAAACTATTCCTCTCGCCTGCTTCCCTGCCAGAAAAACCCACCCACTGTTCATACATTATCTGATTTCTAAATATAAACAAAAAAGAAAGCTTATATTCTCGGGATACATTATTATTATTATTATTATTGAATAAAATTATGATTTTTTTTATCAATTTTAACATATTTTATTTTTTGCAAGTTAATACACAACCTTTTTAAATTTTGTAATTTATAATATCTAATTATTTTTAGGCATTTAAACGATATTGCTGTCGCGAATATCACATAAATGTAGAGTTGAAAATCAAACCAAACTATTCGATACTTGTTTGAACTCGATCTGAAATAGATACCAAGCAAGTTTGCATATGTTTGAAATAGTTTAAAGCTTGGTTTGGAATTGAGTTTGATAACTAAAAGTAAGTAAAAAATATGCACATTTTTTTATTAAAATCATCATTTTATTATTCTTTTTATAAATAATAAATTTTTTTATAAATAGACTTCACAATACATTTATAATATTTTTATTTTTTTACTTTAAAATTTTGGTGTCCAACATAAGGTGCACTTTCACAAGACAATAATAAGACATAAATAAATTTGAAAAATAATGAATCTTTTTATTGTTATTATATTTGTTGTGATATATAAATTTGTGTGATTATTTGAGTGAATCTAAATTTCATAAACCAAAGGATAAAATTAAGAAGCGAATAAATAGTTTAATATATATATATATATATATGGTGTCTTTGCTTCAGGAATATCCATCGACTTGTTAAAATAAATATATTTAAATAAAAAGGTTAAAAATAAAGGCGAAGGAGCGAGAAAGGCGGACGGCCAATAATGGCATCACCGGTGATCAGAGTTCGTTGCATGGAAATGAATAACTGTTGTTCCCCTTTAATTCCTCACTTCCATTGTTTCCTCGTTTCAAATTTCCCACACACCATCCCCTTAAAAAGAAACACCATTTCCCGTGACCTCTTCCTTTCTCGTCCTCCACCACAACCACCATCTCCGCCGTGCGCTGCCCCAAATATGACAATGGCGTCAACCCTTTTTATCCCGCTCCTCTTCCTCCTTCCCTTACTTGTTCACGCCAAGGGACCACAACTCACTCTAGATTATTACGCCAAAACCTGCCCCGTTTTCCCCAAAATCGTCCAGGAAGTGGTCACCGACAAGCAGCTCGCCGCCCCCACCACCGCCGCCGGAGCCCTCCGCGTCTTCTTCCACGACTGCGTCGTCGGCGGCTGCGACGCCTCCATCCTCATCTCCTCCAACTCCTTCAACTCCGCCGAGCGTGACCATGACATCAACCACTCCCTCCCCGGCGACGCCTTCGACGTCATAATCCGCGCCAAAACGAAGCTCGAGCTCGCCTGCCCCGGCGTCGTCTCCTGCTCCGACATCCTCGCCGAGGCCACCCGCGATCTGATCACCATGGTCGGCGGCCCCTTCTACGCCGTCAAACTCGGCCGGAAAGACAGCCTCGGCTCACACTCCACCGACGTCGAAGGCCACATCGCCCGCGCCAATATGTCGATAACGCAGATCATCGACATATTCGCCGCCAAGGGCTTCTCCGTCCAGGAAATGGTCGCTCTCAGCGGCGCACACACCCTCGGGTTCTCCCACTGCTCCGAATTCGCCAACCGGATCTTCAATTTCAGCAAAACCGCAGATCACGACCCGACAATGAACCCGGATTACGTTCAGGGGCTCCGAAAGCTGTGCGCTAACTACCAGAAGGATCAGACGATCGCAGCGTTCAACGACCCGATGTCGCCTGGGAAATTCGACAACACGTATTTCCTAAATCTACAGAGAGGATTGGGATTGTTGGCAACAGATCAAGCTCTGCTGTTCGACCCAAGGACGAAACCGTTCGTGGATGCATACGCGGCGAATCAGACGGCGTTCTTCGAGGCATTTTCGCGGGCGATGGAGAAAGTGGGTCTGCTGAACGTGAAGATGGGGAAGAATGGAGAGGTGCGGAAGAGGTGCGACACGCCAAATTCATTGCAAACAAGTTAAGTTGGAACCCTCAATTTTTTCAGAGTTCTTTCTGTAATATGATTAATTATTTATTTTAACTAGATATTCAAACAAAAATGGTTATACATAACAAGAATACCAATCAAAATAATATATCCGTCATATTTGTTGTTTTTTATGGATAAGTCATTTTGTTAACGCTTATTTTTCTTATTCTATTGTATTTTAGTTTTTCGAGATGTGTAACGTGGTGGGACGTTTTATTTCATTTCAATGTGTTTATATTTATATTAACACACAATATTACAATTAATTCATATTTTTTATTGCCTTTTTTTTATCTTTTATATATATATACACAAATGCTATAGCTTTAACAATCAGTGAAGTGAGAAAAATAGAGTCGGTAGATAATAAAGAAAAGAATACATCTATAATTAGGGTTTTTACAAGGCACAAATAATAAATAAAAATCCAGAAAAAGAATTGCTGAATGGCAAGCTTTTGAAATAGATTGGAACATATTTTCTTAAAAATATTAGTGAGTTTATGTGGCTTGCTTTTGAATTGCCTAGAGATACTTGGCCAACCATGGTAGATCCTGGCTGTCTTTAAGAGCAAAAGTTACATCATCGCTGCAAAACAAAAAGAATAATAATGGCATCAATGCAGTAAACACACTGGGGGATTGTGAATGAAATGGACCTTCAAACTTCTATAGAACGCATCATCTGTGAAGAATTGAATTATATTTATGTTTGGAGATACTAACCTGGGATAGTTGAGTTGTAACTTCTGCAATTTATGTCGTGAACCAGCCTCGCACAATAAAATTCTGGATTCCCCCAGTTTACACCTGCCCATTCACACATATATACATGAATACATCCCATTGTACATCCAAAGCACTGTTTCATGAAGCCACAATGATGTTTTTCAAGAATAACTAATTACACGTTTATGATAAACCACCTTAATTACAGATATATCAAGTTGATCTGGAATGTATTATCTCTTCTATTGTTGTCGGTTATAGAATCAATCAAATTATTATCATCCATGCCTGGTGTCTTCCCTTTCTTTGGCTGAACGATTTCACGTGATGGTGATAGACTCGTATGACCAGAACAGTGGAAATAAATTAAAATGGCTTACCCAACTTTGATGAGTGTGTCATATCCTGGAAACATTTCTCCGTTGCTGGAGCAGAAACACGAGACTGCACTTGCCAACTGCATCAACAGAATATGTGGGCATTTATTAGTGGGATGACGAAGCTTAATTAACATGTTTTGTCTTAATGTACAAGACTTCCTTTATGTACACAATTTAATGGTACACAGATCACATACAGTTTTTATGTTAAAACTTGACCAAATATTTGAGGATCCAATAAATGTAATCACAAATTGATTTCTTTACCTATCTGTAACTGGTTTTAACAATTCAAGAGGCGTGTTAGGCATAAGGTCATTATAATGACTATAAGCTGAGAAGAGATACCTTTTCAAAAGTCGTTTCACCCATTCCTGTTTTGTAAAGTTCGTGTACCATAGCAGCCAAGAAGATTTTGCTAAGTTTAGAACTACTTCTTATCACCTGGTAGTGACAACAGAATTAATGCAAAGGAGATAAATTTAACTTTAATAATTACAACTTCACTGATATAGGAAAGGCTATCCAACTTACTTGAATATGGGGAGCTTGGAACATTTCTTTTATTGCTGCTTCAACATCTGCTATACCGACAATAACTTTCCCTGCAAAACCACATATTATGACAATGAATGGACACAATAACAACTTAGCATCAAAATTCTATCAGCAAGAATATAGCAATGAGGAACACCCTAAAATATATTGGAGTATCAATTAAAAAGTACAATTTTGAAGTTCCAATAATCTTTAAACTCAGCAAGTAGTTCTAAAGGATCTCCTCCAACAACATACTCCAAATATGGAGCCAATGAGCAGCTAACAAGCGGAATATTTGCAGGACTTTGTACTCAAGTTGATTAAACATTACTGTACGAGGGGACACAAGCACATGAGATGTACAATTTCTATGCAAGAACCAATTTTCTGAACATGGGGGCTGTATTAATTGCTACCAAATATTCAATATAAAGCTCATTCCTGCTACTTGAGGAGTTGGCTAGGATTGAGCCTGGGATACATACCACATGATGCAATGTCCATTATAAGGCTAAACTCTAGGGCACAAGAGTTTGATATCTCAACATCTACCTTGCCAGTGGATCACTAATTTGTTTTACGCAACGATTTTGGTTAAAGAATCATCATGCTGGATTACGTGTTATCTATTGCAGAATTCCAAAATCCAAAATGTCCAAGTGCATCCCGAGGAACTATTTTCAAGCCAAAATTCCTGAATTTTTAGTATTTTCGGAATTAATATATTTATGTTCATTAATTTGTGTTAAACGAATTGGACACTGACGAAATAAACTGAATACTCCATCCGTCCACGAAAAATGGGCTCACATATTTGCACATGATTTAATGCAATATGTCGGAGGATATTACAGGTATTGTGAGGTCCGTTATGAATAAGGAGAATATCTTTTTAAAGTATATATAACATACTTTTCATAAACAATCACTTTATTCATAAACGGACCTCATAATACTCCATAATACCTTCCGACATGTTGCATTAAACCACGTGCAAACAAGTGAGCACATTTTTCATGGACGGAGGTAGTATATCACAATTTGATAACTAAGACCCCTGTGCTCCACATGCTGTTTAGCATGCATCTTCTTTATTTAAAGAGAAACTGAATAGGAAAACCATACATATCTTTAATCATAAAACTAAATATTTCAGGAACTAGAACAGGAAAAGTAATATCACCTGAGCTAGAAAGTTGAGATTTTTTAGCACGATAATCTGCTACTTCTGCAGCTCGCCTGCAAATCTCCAATGCACGACGAGCATCTCCAGACACAGCCGCCACCTTAAGTCAAATACCAGCATGAGTACCACATAGATACCTCCCAGATTTTAGTCCATAAATGAGTCATCAGCCATTTCACTATTTCAACTGATTAACATTCAAGGAAATAGGAAGAGATTTGTTCAAACCTTCCTTGAAGCATATTCAATTGCAACTCTTTCAAAGACATCAATTCCTTCTAGGCGACTGGAAACTATTTCTTGAAGTTGCTGATAGTTATATGGACCAAAGCAAAGCCTCTGTATGCCCATGCGACTAGAAATGCGTGGCAGCAACTTCTCAGGAAGATCCATAGTGTTTGCTATCCCTGCATTTGTGTGAAGCAACATAATCAGTACAACAAGTAAAGAAACACAAAATTTTTGCTGGGGCAAGATTTCCTACCTATCACAATCAATTTGGAATTTGGCTTGGTAGGCCAATCAAGAATATTGTATAAAACCTGCAAATGAAATTATTTCTCATCAAGTGATTCCAGCACACATTTTAGGCTTTGTCGGATAACTGCAAAACATACTGATTGATTTCGCGTTACTAGAAGATCAAGTTCATCTATGAGGAGAATGCAAGGCTTCGAATCTTTCCTGTGTTTGTTTTCATCTGAAAATCGCTCATTCAAGAAATAGAGTGCCTTCTTCCAACCAACTCTATGCCCAGTTAATCCCTCATATATGACCTGGAAACAATTACCACAATAAGTAATCAAAAGTTCAAATAGCATCAAATACTTCAGCGGGGAACAAGTCCTTACAGTATATATATTCTCTGGTGAAGCCAGTTTGAGACCGTTAACCTCCACAAAGCAGTATGGTCTTATGCTTCCCGCATCAACCTCAGACTTCACATTTTTCATCACACTAAGTACACTCATTGTCTGCAGTTTGGTGGTAATAAGAAGCAAATTATATAAAAAACGAAAGTTTGGATATCTAGATGGCATTAACAACAACTTGTGCAGTATTATCAAATGTACCTTTCCAGTTCCAGGGACACCATGAATGTAGAGGCATCTTCCGAGGCATTGTTCATCACATATGGCACCTTTGATAAATGAGGTTATCTCATCCATTTCCCTAGAGAAAGTAACAAGTATGAGAAAAAGCACTACAGTAATCTGTGTTCTAGTATCATAACATACATACTTATTCCTACAAGGTAGAGACTTGGGCAATGTTGCAAGCAAAAGTGTCATTTTTGCCTTTTCTAGATCTGTTTGCTTGTGAGATCGGATATGCTCAGGTATTTTCTTTGCCCCTATTCTTTGCAGTCCGAATATTCGTCCTTTGCGAGAGTTCTACACAAGTATTGTAATTATTGGTAATCTAAATACAAAATAAAGAGACATGGAAGTTGACATTAACCTACCGCCGCTACAAGGTGAGTTTGAGGTGCTTCAGACATTAAACTGTTTCTTTTCTTGTTCTCATATTCCACATCTTCGTCTGAGGCAGCATCACAAGAATTCCAATCATCATCATCATCATCAACAACTTCTTCATCATCCTGCAGCTAAAATGAGCACCCATAAATCTAAACAGAATGCAAGTCTATTTCCTTAGAACTTAGAAGGTTTTCCAACTTACATCTTCAGTTTTTTCAGTCTCTGCAATGCGTTTGAAATTATGCCACTGTATGTCGTATTCATACTCACAAAAAAACACATCATCTCCTTCATTGCCAGCACTGGAGAATTCCTTCGGGGTCATCACAAAGCAATGCCGAATAACTGACTCCATCTACAAAAACAAACTTTGTCAAGAGTAAGATGGGATATTCTTCTGTTGTCTTTTTCATGTTCTGTTAGATACAAATATACTTCATCAACTGGAACCAGAGCAAATACAGTGTATCAAGAATCTTTTTCAGGAGCATTAGAAACAATTACTCAGAGCTAAGCAGTTCAATGATCTATAAATTTGACAACATAAAACAATCATTAACCATATTTATATCATGCAAAGAAAGCACTTGATAAATATAAGAGCAATTAAAGCCAATAATAAATAAAACGAGATAAACAACCTCTACATCAGCAAAATCATTAGTTCGATACAGCTCCCTCCTCAAATTATGTGGTTGTCTCCCCACACTGGTCTCCTCTGGAATAACATACCACCGAGCTCGGAACCAATAAGAACCATCCACTTCTTTCCATAAACTATAAAGATCCAATCAATATTGTACAAAGATAAGAAAACCAGCCATTACCATTTAAAACTTCAGTACAAAATTGAAAAATCTCAAAAAACTTGATAGAACTGGAAAAGTTAATGGGCACAAACCTCTCTATACGAGCAGCCCACAAATCGCTTGAAAGCAATTTTTCTCTAGCAGTCCTAGTCCTTTTCTTCCCCTTTGGTGGGTCCGGAAATTCCATCGTCTCGCCCGATTTCTTGGATTCACAGTAGTTACAAATCCAATCCCCTTTCGGAACCGCCTTCAATGGTGGCTTCAAGCACTTCAAGTGAAATCCATTCAAGCAATCATCACACTCAATCATGATCCGCCTCCCAGAAGGCTTAAAGCAGACTCTGCATTCCTCTTCTTCCGGATCCTCATCATCCGATTCAGCGTCCTCTCTCCTCTTCACATATACATCATCTCCTGCTGAAAACTCCCCTCCATCGTACACAACTTTTTTGTAATAAACCTTTTTCTTAACTTTACTATTAGCATTTCTACATTTTTCACTCCTTGATTCCGTCTTCTTCTTCTTCTTCTCGATGGTTGGAGGGGCCGATTCATCTCGATTTTTTCTCTTCCTCCTATAATTAGAGGGTTGTGGAGACGCGGGGGCAATTGAAATTGTGGTGGGCGAAAGAGGGAGTGCAGTTTTTGTAGTTTTGGGTGCGGAATGCGGTGTACCGAAGCGAGAAGGTTCATGGGCTGCGTTGAGGCGGAGGGAGCGTCGAGTGGGCGTTGTGTTTTGTGGAGTGAGGGGTTCAATTGGAGAAGAAATCGGGTGCTTTGCTTTGGGAGTTGTGTGGGAGGACGCCTTAGATTTCTTCGTTTTCGGCGTCTCTGCCATTGTTTCAGATTTTCAGCCGGGTTTAGTTTTCCAATGTGAGGGGTGGGGAGAAAGACTGAGGACCAGGCGGCGCGGCGGCGATTGTTTGTTTTCCACGGTGGGGAGGCGTTGCAGAAATGGTGAAACGGGCGGGAAAGCGGTTCTTTATTTCTAGAGATGTAATTAGGGCCAGCGGGCCGCCTAAACGATCTAGGCTTTACCAGTTTATTTTTAACTAATGGGCTTCTAAAAAAAATTTGAATTTTTTTAATTGAAAAGTATAATAATATGATATTTAAACATTGTTTATATAATAAATATGAAAATTGGAATTTATAGAGAGGGGGTAAATTTAGTATATTTATTTAATTTTCTGATTAACGGATATATTAACATTTAACAATGAACCTGATTAAACATCATAATGTTGTTTGCATATCATGATTATGACTAAGGTTCCAATTTCCTTTTTTTAAATTGTTACTTGAATAATTTTCTTATGTTTTTATCATTCTTATATATATAGGGTGAAGTACAAAGATACATGTTGTTTTTTTATGGGTGTGTTTACTTTCATTGATAATGTTGGATAAGAATTAAATATCTAACATTATTTATTATTTATTTTAAGTGATTTTTTGTATTTAAATCCCTTGACCCGGGGATAACCCGCATATTTTCATAACCGCTGAGATATTAAATCACACCAATATAGGTGTGATAAAATATTTAAATGGGGGATAAAACATGTAATTACAAAATTATCTCTTCTATAACAAATTTTCTTCTTCTCATTAAGCCCTTTCACATCCTTTCACATTAAACCCTTCTTCATTCACACCCCTTTTCAGACGAATACACGCACACAAATATACGAACAAGGTGTTCTTGTTGCAGGCACAGAATTTCTTGGCTAAGATTGGAGCGGCTAATTTTTGTTTCGATCTTCAAGGAAAAGGTAATTATTAATGAAAATGTGTTTTCTATCGATTAATTCTCTTTGCGATATCTCATCCACTCGTTTCTTTGCGATAATCCCAACCCTAAAAACCCATTCGGAGCCCGATTATCTGCTGTTTTTTGTTCGGCTTTTAGTGGATTTTGGTATGGGGTGATAAAATCGCAAGTTCGTGCAACTGTGAGGTATGAATCATATGATGGAGTGGGGATATGTTCACCAATTTATTGTCAAATTGATTGGCGAAAATTTTAAGCTTTTTCTCTTTCCCTTTTTTGTTCATTGTAATATTTACCATCAATTGTAATTTTAAGCTTTTTCTCTTTCCCCTTTTCTGTAAGATTTATTCACGAAAATTCGCGAATAATCCATTGTAATATTTACCATCAATTTCTTCTTCAAATGGAGATGAGTCTTCTTAATATTATAATAATCATTGAAGAAATTGTGACCCAATATGGAATCAATGAAAATGATGATTCTAATATTGATACATTTTAAGTGAGCACTAGTTCTTTGATTTGAATATTTATCTTTCTGAATGCTTTTCTGTTGCTCTGCCTCTCTTTCTAGAGAAGTTAACTTGTGCTATAAATCTGTTGCAGGGAGGGTCACCGAGGAAAGTGTTATTTTCAGCTTTGGAACTGTCCTTTTGGATCTACTAAGTGGGAAACATATTCCTCCAAGTCATGTACGTATTTGCATTTTGCTAATTATCAACATTTATTTGGATCTACTAATATGGCTTTTTGTGTAATTCTTGTTTTGTAGCTGTTATACCTTCTCTAGGTTTCGTGATAGTTTCCATTTATCTGTTAATAATTTATTTGACATTTTGAGCATGGCAATGCAATAGCATTTTGGGACTATTTATGTGTGTGTGATTGCCCATGATCTCAATTAGTTAACTTGGATAAATAGTGAATACCAAATTGCTTATGTAGTTTTGTGTCACATCTGTTTTTTTTGGTCATATAAGTGAGACTTTAATGGTTGATAAGGAGGGTTTAGGACCTTAGGTACATAGTGTCATGGATTCTTACTAAATGCAATTATTTGCATGACATATTTAACCTTAGGTAAGTAGTGTCATGGACCTTAGCCCCATATAAGATTTTGGATGGATGTCCATGGATTCTTGGATTATATTTTAAAGAATTAACCAAATTGAAATCTAAACAGGAGCAGAAAAGATATACTGATTATTTTATGAATATGCTTGACAACTACTAATTCTTCCACTATTTTTGTTCAGTAAAAGTCGAAAATAATATAATTGTTCTTTCTAGTGATCTAAATCGATAAAATTTAATATACTGTCACGAGGAATCATGTATATCTCTTCAATTGTCCTCACTGCCTCGATCACGTAAGAAATTAGATAAAGAGTCTCATCATAAGAAGACTAAAATCCTCCAGTTTTACATTATTGCATACAAGTCAAACGTAACTGAATAATTTAGTCGATGACTTCGTCTAATTCTTCATTCTAGAAGAGGAAAAATGCCCCGTGTCATCGAGTCTTGAATTCGTTGTGTCGCGGGTCTCACTCGTGAATGAGATACTACTTTCGTTTTAGAAATGTTTGCTTAGTTTACTTTCGTTTTAGAAATGTTCGCTTAATTTACTTTTTTGTTTGTCACATAAATTTTTGCATATTGCACCAAAATATAAATATTTTTAAAATGCTTATTTCATAATTTTCATGTAGATATATTATTCATTATATTTTATCTTAATTTTTATATTCATTATACTTCTTAAGTTTTTGAAGTATGGACGTAATATAACCCAACTTTATTAGAGTTATACTTGAAGAAATTATTTTGTAATTAATTTTTTTAATGAAAATTGCTTTTTAGACATTATTGAGTAGGAATTTCATAAGTTCATGGATTATATAATATGGGTACTACGATTTGTCTTATCATAAACTTTTATTTTACATAAATATTGATGTTTATCTTGATCCTAATCCATAACATATTTGGATAAATAATTCTACAGTCAATGACATATATATTTGGATAAATAATTTTACAGTCAATGAAAGAGATTATTATTATTATTATTATTATTATTATTATTATTATTATTATTATTATTATTATTATTATTATTA